>JAOTOM010003033.1:0-131132 GCA_034440615.1 Ashinkailepas kermadecensis | reverse complement strand
TTGCTGCTTCAGGCCCCTCCACCAGTTCTCATTATGGGAGACTTTAATGCTAAACACCCCTCCTGGGGAAGCGACCAAACTGACGCTAGAGGGCGCGAAATTCACCAGTTTATTTCGGGCCACAACCTAGTACTTCTTAACACCGGGGCCGCCACCCGCTACAACCCAACCTTAGGAGGATCGGACAGTTGCATTGACTTAACGTGCTGCTCCGAACGACTTAGCTCACTATTTGACTGGTCAGTTTCAGACGTTCCCGGGCTGAGCGACCACTACCCAATCACAATTAGGCTCAGCACAGACGCTCTCCACCACACTAAGCTATTTAGACAATCTTGGAACTTGAAAAGAGCGGACTGGGCTAAATTCGAGGAACAGGTGGACCTCAACCTAACAACTTCAGAGACCAGTAAGATCGAGACAATCCTAAGGGCCATCAGCTCAGCAGCACGAGACTCAGTCCCAAAAAGTAACAAACCTAGGAAAAGGCATCTACGCCATGATGGATCCCGGACTGTCAAAGGGCAATCGCTGCACGGCGCCGTGCCCACAAACAATTCAAAAGATGCGTGTGCGAAGCACACCTATCAGCATACAGACAATCTCAAAAACACTGCCGGTATACAATTCGAACAGCACGACAAAACTGTTGGCAGTCCTTTGCCTCTCAATTCAATAGGTTCACCCCTATCGGCAGAATCTGGGACCTGATGAAGCGTTTCAACCTGAAACGCCCACCACCAGGCCCCTTCCCCCAGCTGACGGTGAAAGGACAGCACATCACTGACCCACAACAAGTCGTAGACCACTTTAACTACACTACGCCAGCGTATCTGGCAACAGCAACTACGACACCACTATAGTAAGCGCTCCAGACGCCCTTGCCTCCAAAGCAAATGTTAGCCCTAGCAATAGAGAAATCTACAATCAGTCGTTTACTATACACGACTTACACCTTGCCCTCAGCAAGCGTGGAAACACGTCGGTTGGGCCGGTCGACATCCATTACCAGTTTCTTAAACGACTTAGCAAAAACTCTTTAACACGCGCCCTGGAGGGCCTCTGAAAATTACGCGCACTGGAGGGGGGGGGGGGCGGATTCCGACCCCCTAAGATCTCATGCTCCTAGTAAAGCTGGAGGAACGAAATTCGCAGGGTGGATGGGTACGGTAGTGAACTCTATTGTGTGCAAATTTCATCACTTTAGGTCAATATCTTCGAGGTCAAATGAGGTCAAATTGGCAACATTTTCTGATTTTGCGTGGCTTGGCTTGTCATCGTTATGGATCGCTGTGATTGTGTTTAAATGCTCCAAAATGAGCATCAACGATGTTTTGGACATTACTAATGATGCAGTGCAAATGCTAGACCCAACATTTGACCTCAGGTTACCTATATAGCGCCAGTTTATCAGGTCAGTTACCGGTTCCAGTTACCGGAACCGGGCCGCCCGCCCGACTGCTCCGTCGGGCAGCTCGGAGCAATCGGCTTCGTGAAGAAAGGAGTGAAGTGCATGAATAAAGTATGGAAACGCAATGACAAACAGCACAAATGACAAACAGTAGTGCATTTATAACAACATTCCAGTTGATCAAGTTTGGTTCCATTAACCTGTCATGAACTTGACCTGACTTGACCTCGGTGACCTAACATGACCTTGAAACTATATAGCATATCAATATACATCAAACAAGTCGCTAGTGTTGCCAAGAACACTTCCCTTTTGCGAGTATATGGAAAGCGCATCAGCGCCGATTTTTGTGGTCTGGCGCTATAATTTTTTTAATTTAACAGTTCCTAACCTGAACAATTTTCAGCAGATTTCCATTTTTCTTGCTTTAAACGACGCGCTATCCATTTGTAAGCAGGTACGCAACAAATCGCGTATATCGACCGGTAAAATCTGCAGTTATTTGTTTTAAAAAACCGGAGGGGTGGGTGGATTTCGCCCCCCCCTCCAGTGCGCGTGTTAACGTACCTACTAGCGGTCATAAATGAACTGTACGAAAGCGACACATTTTCCGCATCCGGGCGAGAGAGCGTAGTCATTCCGTTGCCAAAGCCGCACAAAGATCACCCCACCCTAAAAGGTTATAGACCCATCTCACTTACTAGCTGTGCTAGCAAGTTAGTCGAACGCATGGTCAACACACGATTGAGGCAATTTCTGGAACACAACGACCTGCTCGACGAATTTCAGTGCGGTTTCCAGCGTCAAAAATCAACTACAGACAATTTCATTAGATTAGTGCATGACATAAAAAGTGGTCTACGCATCAAACACACAACAGTAGCTGCCTACTTGGACATCACTGCCGCATTCGACAGAGTACACAAATCCGCACTGACACACAAACTCCACAGGATAGGCCTACGCGGACACATGGCACACTTCATTCTCAACTTCTTTAGAGACAGGACCCTTAAGGTCCGATGCGGCAGTGTCACATCAAACACCACAACACAGGAGCGGGACCTGGCTCAGGGGAGCGTGCTCTCACCGAGCCTCTTCATCATCATGATCAACGATATACTTGCTGACCACACTGACACTTCACTTCAATACTCACTTTTCGCGGACGACATAGCCATTTGGACATCACAATGCTTCCTTAAAGCTGAAAAAAAACATTCAAGCAGGACTAGACTACATTGCAAAGTGATGCAAAACTTGGGTCTTCACCCTGTCCGCCGAAACCACCGTTACATAAAGTCGTCTCCGCCCAACACCCACAACTCTACTTAAAATCGATGGCAATGTCATCGAACAGGTGAAATGCTTGAAGTTCTTAGGAGTACATTTAGACGAAAAACTCAGTTTCAACACCCACATCACCTCCATCTCGAAGCGATGCGCGAAGCGCATCAACATACTACGTGCACTTGCAGGCACAGACTGGGGCGGAGATAGGAAAACACTACTGCGACTGTACACATGAATCATACGACCCATCCTAGAATACAACAGCATCATTTTTGCCACCATTTCAGAAAGCCAGAGCAGAAATTTAGAAATCATCCAAAACAGCTGCATCAGAGCGGCCACAGGTGCCCTCAGCACCACACCGATAGCCGGTCTTCTAGTGGACTCAAGCACTCCGCGTCCAGAGGACACAACAGCTGTGCCGCTGCCACATCAAAATCAAATCCATTGCAAATCATCCAGCACAGCGCTGCTTTACGCCTGACAGATACGACAATAGCCGATTTGCGCGCAAACTCCATATAGCATTCAAATTTCCACGGCTCTCTCAGATATTAACTTCGCAATGCCATCCACTGCAACTCGACCGCCCACTAGGACCGCCCATTCTGGACTTTCATTCAACCAAAGGTCGAGTACTTACTCTCGGAGAAGAAATCCACTATCACATCGGCAGAAATTCTTGGCCTCTTCCACAAGTTCGCCGATGACAACAAACACAAATCACTCGTACTCACGGATAGGTCGAAACACGAGGCAAAGGTAGGCATCGCCATCACTGGACCAGGTCTCAGACTTTCCAAGCGTCTACCGGATAACTTCTCCATCTACTCTGCTGAAGCAATGGTCATTCTGGCCGCTATCACCATTCTCATGAGACGTAGAGCTAGAAACGTAGTAATTTGCTTAGACTACAAATCTGTCCTCCAGTCAATTAGCAACACCCACGACTGTCCACATCACTTCATTGATAGAATCCAACAACTCGTGGCCCATAACGTAAACATGAACTTTTCCTTCCTCTGGATTCCGGGCCACGCCAACATCCCAGGTAACGAAGAAGCAGACCGGCTCGCAAAGCAAGCCTTAGCATTGAACACTTCCCTTGCGTGGAATATTCGGTAGACGATTGCAAAGCACTCCTACAACGCCACATTCGCCAACATCAAAAGAACACATGGACACAACACAACTCAACACAATACAAATCCAACGACACCCACGCAATCAAACCAACAATAGGTACATGGAACACATCAAATCAATCTCACCGACAAAAAGAGGTCATCCTCACTAGACTTAGAACGGGTTGCACAAAACTAACACAGCCTCAATTAGAGGGTGACCAATATACAACACCGCACTGCGGCGGCACCTGCAACACCACGTTAAGCATAGGCCACATCCTGCTAGACTGTAGTAGCTTTAGCTCTCAAAGACAACCACCTAAGGCATTCTGCCAAAAAGAAGGTATCACCTATCGCTTCCATCGCTTCTCGGTGACAAGCACCCAGAACTCCTTCAATTGCTATTTGAATATCTGTATGCCACAAAACTAGCAGGAGCACTGTAGGCACCACACCACCAACACTCACATCAACTCGCAATGCATGACCGCGAAACACTCGTAGGAAACACGTAAATAGCCATCCCCGCATGGCGTCGGACGGACATGAGCCGATTTGCTTCTCAATTAGAAATAAATGGCTACCTGGCGGTGGCGTCGGAAGTAGATGAGCCGACTTGCTTTAGGAAAACATACACAAATATAAAAATAAAATTAGCATAACGTAAAACGACTACCCAGAGGAGCCATCGAACGTAGATGAGCCGATTTGCCTAACAACTCATGACGTAAACGGCTACCCAGAGGCACAGCGGACGTAGAAGAGCCGAATTGCAAAACACCGTACTAACCCAACTGACAACCCTGCATGGCATGCTTAGACTAACCCGCTACTAACAACTAACACGCGGCGGCCGGCGTGATAGGCGGTGTGAACAATTACCTCCTTGTTCGCACGGTAAAGATCCCTCGGTGCTCTTCGATAAGAGTAGGCTAAAGCCGGCATCCTGGCAAAGTCAACTTCTCGCCACTCTCAAAACACCCCCACCCCCACCCAAACTACGAATTATTGTGTGAAGGAGTAAAGGAAAAATAAACCATTTAGCATCAGGGAGCTGTCCCCATCCCAGACCCTCGCCTTCAGCACATAAAATATCACGCAAACTAACGTAAAATTCCTTAACGTAAATGCCCACTTGCCTGCACTTTGATCACAAACGCTCGCTTTATGGACAGACATGTAACGTACTCGCTTTAAAGGCGGCACAAATGACCTTCATGGTTCGGCACGCCTAAACAAAATCACACGCCTAAAAAAAAATATAGCGCTAGACCGCAAAAATCGGCGCTGATGCGCTTTCCGTATACTCGCAAAAGGGAAGTGTTCTTGGCAATACTAGCGACTTGTTTGATGTATATTGATATGCTATATAGTTTCAAGGTGATGTTAGGTCACCGAGGTCAAGTCAGGTCAAGTTCATGACAGGTTAATGGAACCAAACTTGATCAACTGGAATGTTGTTATAAATGCACTACTGTTTGTCATTTGTGCTGTTTGTCATTACGTTTCCATACTTTATTCATGCACTTCACTCCTTTCTTCACGAAGCCGATTGCTCCGAGCTGCCCGACGGAGCAGTCGGGCGGGCGGCCCGGTTCCGGTAACTGGAACAGGTAACTGACCTGATAAACTGGTGCTATATAGGTAACCTGAGGTCAAATGTTGGGTCTAGCATTTGCACTGCATCATTAGTAATGTCCAAAACATCGTTGATGCTCATTTTGGAGCATTTAAACACAATCACAGCGATCCATAACGATGACAAGCCAAGCCACGCAAAATCAGAAAATGTTGCCAATTTGACCTCATTTGACCTCGAAGATATTGACCTAAAGTGATGAAATTTGCACACAATAGAGTTCACTACCGTACCCATCCACCCTGCGAATTTCGTTCCTCCAGCTTTACTAGGAGCATGAGATCTTAGGGGGCGGAATCCGTCCCCCCCCTCCAGTGCGCGTAATTTTCAGAGGCCCTCCAGGGCGCGTGTTAAAGAGTTTTTGCTAAGTCGTTTAAGAAACTGGTAATGGATGTCGACCGGCCCAACCGACGTGTTTCCACGCTTGCTGAGGGCAAGGTGTAAGTCGTGTATAGTAAACGACTGATTTTAGATTTCTCTATTGCTAGGGCTAACATTTGCTTTGGAGGCAAGGGCGTCTAGAGCGCTTACTATAGTGGTGTCGTAGTTGCTGTTGCCAGATACGCTGTGTAGTTAAAGTGGTCTACGACTTGTTGTGGGTCAGTGATGTGCTGTCCTTTCACCGTCAGCTGGGGGAAGGGGCCTGGTGGTGGGCGTTTCAGGTTGAAACGCTTCATCAGGTCCCAGATTCTGCCGGTAGGGGTGAACCTATTGAATTGAGAGGCAAAGGACTGCCAACAGTTTTGTCGTGCTGTTCGAATTGTGTACCGGCAGTGGTTTTGAGATTGTCTGTATGCTGATAGGTGCGCTTCGCACACGCATCTTTTGAATTGTTTGTGGGCACGGCGCCGTGCAGCGATTGCCCTTTGACAATCCGAGGTCCACAATGGCGCTGATGCCTTTTCCTAGGTTTGTTACTTTTTGGGACTGAGTCTCGTGCTGCTGAGCTGATGGCCCTTAGGATTGTCTCGATCTTACTGGTCTCTGAAGTTGTTAGGTTGAGGTCCACCTGTTCCTCGAATTTAGCCCAGTCCGCTCTTTTCAAGTTCCAAGATTATCTAAATAGCTTAGTGTGGTGGATAGCGTCTGTGCTGAGCCTAATTGTGATTGGGTAGTGGTCGCTCAGCCCGGGAACGTCTGAAACTGACCAGTCAAATAGTGAGCTAAGTCGTTCGGAGCAGCACGTTAAGTCAATGCAACTGTCCGATCCTCCTAAGGTTGGGTTGTAGCGGGTGGCGGCCCCGGTGTTAAGAAGTACTAGGTTGTGGCCCGAAATAAACTGGTGAATTTCGCGCCCTCTAGCGTCAGTTTGGTCGCTTCCCCAGGAGGGGTGTTTAGCATTAAAGTCTCCCATAATGAGAACTGGTGGAGGGGCCTGAAGCAGCAAGTCGCTCAGCTCCTGTGGTGTGGGGGTTTCAGCTGACGGCGAGATGTATAGTGAAATGACTGTGGTTTGGCAATGGGCAATTTTGAGGTCGACTGCTACGCAATTCAGGGGAGTATTTAACGTTACTCGACGGTGAGGTATGCTGTTTGAAGTGAGTATGGCTGCGCCCCATTTCCTATTTGGGCCGTTTACGTTGTCGACATGCCAAGTGTAATCCGGGATTTTGTTTCAAGTGGAATCAGAATCTCGAAAGTGAGTTTCTTGGAGCGCAGCTAGTAATGGTTTTTGTTGCAAGAATTCAGATTTGAAGTGTATGAACTTGCCTGGAAGGCCTCCGGTGTTCCACTGCAGAAAGTCCCATTGCCGAACGCGCTTAGTGACTGTTGGTGTTCCTATACTGGGGTGGTGTCGGTGTCGAGTTGGGGAGAAAGGTTGAACCGGTGAACGGAGAGGGGGTTGGGAGGTGATCCAGGCAGGGGTGGTAGCCAGGACCTGGTCGCACGGGTTCTAGGAGGTGATTGGGTAGAGTGGCGGCGCGATTTGCGCTTGGGAGGCGCGGTGGGTTCGGGTGGGATTCGTTGGTCTGGAGTTGTGGGTTCCACGGGCTTTGAAGGAGTGGTAGGTTCAGTCTGAGTGCTGGCCTCAGACGAGGTTTTGGAGTGGGTTTGGGTGGGTGTGCAGGAGGTGGTGGGAGGTTCGGTTTGGCAGGAGGTGGTGGCCGTGGACTTGCGGGTTGTCTGGGTGGATGTTGTGGTGGCCTTGGTTCTAGGCCTTGGCTTGGGCCGGCTGGATGGGTGTGGTAGGGGCCGAGGCCCTGGAGGAGGTAGTGGAGTGAAGGCTTCAGGGTGGCAGAGTGGGCCCTGGCCGGTTGGAGGCGGTGGCGCGAAGGGGTATGGCCAGGTCCCGTCGGGGATGGGTGGGCACCGGTGGGGGATGGGGTGGGAACCGTGTGTGGGTCTGATGTGTGTTGGAGGAGGGATGAGGCGGGGTGGATAGTGGAATGGTGGTGGGTATGGGCCGGGTCTGATATGGGGTGGGAAGGGAAGAAGGCCCATTCCTCGGTGGGGTGGATGTGGGAAGCCGGGCCCGCGGTGGAAAGGGTGTGGGAGGAGGCCGGGTCGAGGGTGAAGGGGATGTAGATAAGGACCAGGTCTGAAGTGGAGTGGGTGTGGGAGGAGGCCAGGTCCTGGGTGGGGTGGGGTGGGAAGGAGTGGTGATCGGTGAGGTCGAGGGGCGGTGGGCCGGGGAGGTCGGGGATCGGTGGGGCTATTGAGGCGAGGGTCGGAGGAGCGTTGCAGAGGGGGTGTGCCGGGCTCCGGGAGCCGGCTGCTGGTGGGATGGTTGGGCGGGTGGGAGCTGGTGTGGGAGGGGGCGTGGGTTTAGGTGTGGAGAGCGTCGCTGCGTAGCTTCGCCCGGCGGTAGATGCGGTGTGGAGAGGTGCAGTTGCGGCTGTGTTGGTTCGTAAGCGGCTATAGTGAGCATGTGCGCACGGTATCTGGGGACGTAGCATCCGTCGACCCAGTAGTGGTCGGTTAGAACTGGTGCGTGCCACCTGGGACTGAGCAGTGAGCAGATCATCTCTGGCTGTGAGCACAATTATACCTATGATGGCACAGCTTTGGTCGAACCCACCTGGAGATTCCAGATATTAAGGTCGTTAAGTGCGTTGCCGACATTAATGGAAACATGTCGACCATGGTAGGATATGTCGGTTACCATACACAAGCATAAACACCCCGTTGCGAAACACATACGTTTGGAGCTGCGTGATTTAGAAGTGAATCTTGCCGAGGAGACTCCTCCCTCTCCTGACGGTAATCGGCGTCCAGTGGATATATAGGGTTCAGCAAACATGAAAGTTTCGCCCATTAAGGAGAAGCAGCGGCGAGCGCTGCTATCAGTGGTAAAGAAGCATTAGTCCACATTTGACTGCCATCTTGGGCTCACTTCCCTCGTGACGCACAACGTAAATACTGGCGAACGAGGCCCGGCGAGTTAGAATCCTGGACGGATTCCCTCCCACCTGTGTGAAGAGGTTCAGAAGGAATTCAGAACGCAGATTCAGGAAAAGGTCGAACAGGACATTCTGGGGAGTCGGAGGTGGAAGAGTGGGCGTGGACCTCACCCATATGTCTGATTGGTGAGAAAACTGGAGATATTCGTATGGCAGCATGCACGCGCCATTTCCACTCCATGTCTAAGCTGCATGCGTTTCCACTCCCGAGGTTTGATGACATTCTCGAGGCGTTAAGTGGGTCATCTTATTTCTGTGTTCTTGATATAAATGAATACCATGTCATCAAATCTTGGTTCACCAAATTCATCATGACAAACCTACCATGAAGATGAATGAAGCCTTATGGTACCATGAAGCCTTATGGTAATCAGGGGCAGTCGGCCCATGTAAGGTACTAAGGCAGTGCCTCACCTGAGTAGAGCTGGGAAGTATTTTTGTATGTTGTTTTCGTACAAATCATGCTTTCACCCACTGGAAAAAAGTAAAGTTGATCAACTGGAAACAAATATGCAATGGTGACTCGTAATTATAATTAAAATTGAAGTTCACATTTGCATCTTCACTTCAAAACAGCTCTATCACAGGTCGGCAAAGGCATGCCTCTGGCACATATCGCCATATAGTGCGCTTCCGTTTCATAACAAGCGCAGGGTATGCGGCCTTTCTGGAGTGGAGTCCATTCTACTCTTAATGGAAATCGCTGTGTGAGGGACACTTTTGAGGTACATCGGGCCATGTTCTGCTCACAAATGTTCCCATTGATCCGTGAAAATAAGGTAAGGTGCGAAATTGTGTCGGCAGGAGCAAGTTACCTACCCACCCACTTAGGTAGGTACGAGAAGTGGCAAATACCAGAACTGAAAGATCAACGAAGAAGTCTGTTAGTGACCAGTGGGCTATTACTGGGCTTTGATATGATGCTTAGTTTTTGCTGATGTGATGCTCGGTAAATTGCATGCATTCACTAGTGTTTCCAAGGCGGACATATCAGTCCAGCCAACAACAAAAAACAGCCTGATTTAGAGTAAACTTGTTCTTCAATCTAAAATTATGCTAAACTTAGTTGAATTTCATGAAACAGTGTTGCTCTAAGCTCATGCTTAGGTACTTAGTTAGGCACCTACTAAGCTTTCCAAATCCAAGGAATTTGAATATATGTGAGAATTATACATTACTTGGCCGTACCAAACTGTAGCAATCACGCATTAGGTATTGTAGCAATCAAGCATTGCACCACACTTCCCAACCAGCCCACGGACATGCATTTCGTCATCCCCTCCACACGCCCAGCGCGCCCGCAGCCGCCACCGATACGCCGACAGCTCACATAAATAAACGCACACCGAGCTCCGCTCGGCAGATGCAATTACGCAGTGAGTCACGCGCCCGCCCGGCAGTGATTCACACACACGCGCGTTGCACGTGTACTTCCGTCCCCGGCAAAGGTCAGCGCGTGCAGGCTTTTTCCATTAGTATATATACACACTTGAATAAAAACCCCGGGACAGGACCCTCGGGATCGTTTGTCCTCGGGAGGGCAGACGATCACGAGACGCTGAGCTGCTAACATCGCTCCCGCCGAACATCTTACGGTGACTACCTCTTTGTGACCTGTCGTGGCGTGGGGACGGACTGAGTGTCGATCGAACTGAGAGCCGGGTTAGATAAGTCGTGGTTATCTTTCGTGTGCCTGTGCGCGTCAATATCAACGTGGTCCTGGACTATCACGACGTGTTTCGAGGCTAGAGCATCCGATGCACAGACGCGGTGAACAGCAGCAGTATACATCTTCTTCGACGCCTGACGCACGGCCCGAAATAACACGACTGTCACAAAACGACTGAAACCCAACTTTTCACGTCTGCACAAGGCATGCGATTTGTGTAAATATATAGAAGCCCCTAGGGCACTTTTGGTTAAAAATTGTGTTTTCCAGTGTATTGATGTAATTTGAAATAATTTTAAATTCATATCTTTGGGAAATGAAAACTTTTTTACATAAGCACTTCAAGTTGCACTTACATATCAATAAGCAGTCATTTCATGAAGAAAAGAAGGTGTTACTGTGCTTTAAGGGGGTAACAAGACAAATTCTTACACACATTTGCCTCCATAAAGCAAACAAATGGGTTAGGTTTGGTTGGGTTAGGTTAGTATAGGCTTTTTAAGTTGGAAAATTTTTGTTAAAATTTGCAATATTTTAGTTGTAATTTTGTTCCTTCAAAAGCAGCTGATGTTAGGTTAGGTTAGGTTAGACTGTTTTTTTTTAAAGTTTAGAATATAAATTGCTTAATTTTTTTGTTCTCTAATTTTGTTCTCCAAAGTGAGGTTAGTTTATGTTAGGTTACATTATGTTGCATTTTTAGATCATTTTGTTAAACATTTCTTTTTATGCTATGTTACCAAACTCAACGCCCCATTTTTGGTGTTATTTTGCTGACAACCTGAAAAACAAGCATTTGCACAGAACATGATTGGTCCCATAATCTTAATCACATTCATAAACATTACCTTGGAATGATAAATTCGAAGAATTCATAAAACATCCTAACGCACAAATTTACCCCAAAAAGGACATAAAAATCACTAAAATAACACTTCAAGCAACCACTGAAAAAAAAACATCTGTTGTGACAATGCAGATGGAGGTCATACCCCTCCCTTCAACAAAATATTGGAAGTATACAGAACAAGTGTTTTGTGTGCCCCTAGTGAAAAAAATCACATATGATTGGCATTTATTCTCCATGGGACATATGGGATCCCATATGTCCCACGGAGGAAAACCTGGATTGGCCCATGATCAAAACGAAATGCCATTGAAATGCACAGAATCTCATGGAAAAACCAGAACAGTCCTATCGTAGAATCAGGGCAGTTCCGTATAGCGTACCGGAACCCCGTCACGAATTTTAGGTGCCCGATCCCTCAGACATCCACGAAGCTTCTCGTTTTTGGGCAATCGTACCTAATATGACCAGAGTGTGGTCTAAGGGATTTCAAGTGCGGTATAGCGACCTGCACCAAGACCAACGAAGCATTAATTAAGAGCTCAATCAGTCATGCCGACACTCAATATGTCAGGTAAAATACGTGGTTCTGAAACAGCCAGAACAGTGGCTTGAACGGAATTGACAATCTTCACAATGGAGGATCAGTCATCAGACCAATCATCAGCTGATGCTACTTCGATCATCACTGTGTGATTGGCAGTTGGGCGGCGGCCGGCCTGTTTGAATCTTTTTGTGTCAGGTCCACACGGGCTAGCCTTCTATCTTACGAACATTACAAAAAGATAGTCAAATATATTGATTCACGGACACGGGATAAAGTATGGTGTGGTGACGATGGTAACGGTTGTGCGTTTGAGGGCAAGGCAAGAAACTGAAAAGGAATCGCAAAAAGCATGGACCATACAACCTACCTATATGAATATGTGGGTTCGAAGCATTTGATCGGGTTCAGAGACGTGTTTCTACATGTTTTTTTTTCCTGAAATGCTGTCTGGTCTAAAGGAAAATGTTTAACCCAACCTATGCCCTTTGTTTAACCCAACCAATCTAACCAAACCGAACCCTTTGTTTGCCTCGTGAAGGTAAAATGTATGCAAAACTTATCTTATATATACCTTAAGCAGCAATAATGTCCTTTTAATTTTAATGTTTTTTTTTAACAAGAGCTTAGACTATGTTAACTTTGTGTTTTTTCTGAAGCTTAGCTTTATTCTTCATTATATCCTACCCAACTTGAACCCCACTTTTTGCTATCATTTTGTTTGCCAACTGAAAAGTAAGGAGTATATGAGCGCCGGGAGTAGTTTAGATGCAACATGTTGGCTGACCCTGCAAAAACGCCTGATAAACATACGTCAAATATAGTTTGTTTGTCTTTCAAATTATGCGTGTCGTACATCATTTCATCCTGTTTGCATGAACATGCTCTGGGAAGACCAGTGGGGTTTATGCTGGTTCATAAATCCTATCAGGGACTGGGCTTCCCCACTGGGATTTCTCAGTGGGAATCCCTGGATAATTCACACTGGGAATAGTATAAAATCCCTCTGAGACTGTGTAGGAATTCCATGGTGGATTCCCATGGGGAACCGCATGGGATTCCCACACGATTGTCTCATGGGGAATGCTTCATATCCTGACAAGGACATCTTGCTTAGCTGTTATTTCCCAAAGAAATGGCACCTAAAGAAGTTGCTGGGTAAGCTTCAACAAGTCCAGTCCATGCATTCTTGTTTCTCATTTGCTCTCAGGGGCTTCTATATCAGTGTAAAAAAGTGCATACAAAACTGATTGGATTTTCCTAACATACCTCTCTTTGGTGTGCCATGCTTGTGTAGAATGGACAAAAGTAGTGCCTATATTAGGACAATTTTTTGACAGTCCATTCAATATATGTTTTTTGTGTGCGTGTGAAGAAGTAGCCATATAAAGACCAATTTTATGTAAAATACCTTGCTTGATGTTTGCTTCAGTTTACCAAAGTACATGCACTAGCATGATTATATGACTTGCAGTTTTTCAAACAATTGTAATCAAAACCTTTTATCTTAGTCAACATTATTCCGGGATCTGCCCCTGGATCTGTGGAATCGATGTTCTGTCTCAATATATTTATACATATATATATATATATATATATATATATATATATATATATATATATATATATATATATATATATATATATATATATATATATATATATATATATATATATATATATATATATATATATATATATATATATATATATATATATATAAATATGTTATCTATTACATCCTCACCAATATCGACCATCATCAAGAATAAGAAATCCCACTGATAAATCCTTATATATCATTAAGGAAAAATTACACGTCATCAAGAATGGACCAGGAAGGCCAGCGCTGTTTTGGGAAGCCCATGCAGGGGCGGATACAGAGGTATCTGGAGGAATGTACCCCTCATGGATGGTGGCGCCCCTCCGGCCGGGAAAAGGCTCCGCTTCGAGAAGGCTGAAGTGCATCCTTACCTCAATATTTTCAGCCAGAGGCACCCCTGAGAGAAACAGCTGTTAATTATCGGAACCAAAGAAATAAAGTGGGGAAAATCCGAGGACATTTTGTTCTGGGCAGGTGGGCGGGGGATATGGTCCCGATTTTTTCTGCCTCACCTCATTTGGGTGCCTCAGATTTCAGCGACGGATGCATGCCCAAATCTCTTTTAAAAATCGTGCTCGATGATCTTGGGCACGACGTTTGACGTTGTCAACTTCCTTGATGATGCCATAGTTCACGAAAAGACGTCCCATCTGTATTGAGGGGCATGAATGATCTTCTGTCGCGCATGAGGGCAGCGAATCTCGCGCTCAACTTGGCCAACTTCAGCTTTTCTAGACTGAAACCAGCTTTCTGGAGAATATCGTCCGGAAGGATGGGCGGTCAGTTGGCCCGGAGAATGCTTCAAATGTGTGGTGTTAGCCGAAACAGAGGACCGAAAAGGAGCTGGTGAGCAATTTAGGCATAGCTGCTTATTTCAGATCTTTCTAGGCACGTTTCACTTTCTACAAATAACTGCGCCGTTGTTTCATCTGACGAAGAAAATCGTGCCTTTTCAGTGGTCATAGGTCACAGCAGAGGCGTTTGAGGAGGTAAAGCAGGCTTTGACCCCGGTAATTGCTCTGCTACGTTTTCCTCATAATGCTCGATTTTCCCCGCTGGATTGTGACGCTAGTAATTGCGGGATGGCAGCAGTCCTCCTACAGAAATACGATGGGCAGGAAAAGGCGATTGCCTATGGCAGTCACAAATTGTCGGAGGGAGCCATGGGAGTACGTTTTGGAGTCATGGGAAATAGTTTCCACGCTGAACTACGACCTATAATTACATTCCTCCTGCAGGAAATTGATTGTATGACCTGATTCCCTCATCACTATATAAATCAAGCGGCACCGTTTAGTTTGTTGCAACTGGTTCACGAGGGGTGCAGGCCTTCCATTTACCCGACATGCAGACGAGCACATTGGCTACAATACTTACGCGCAAATTATTTTCACGTTTTGGATGTCCGGGAAAGCTCCATCCTGACTATGCTGCAATTTCCAGAGCCAGCTGATCGCCGAGGTGTGTCGCATCATGCAACCGAAAAGATGAACACCACTAGTTTTCACCCAGTTGGTGGCAGTAGTTGTCAGATAATAATTATCACGATTCTTGAGGTGCTGCCAAAATACCTGTTTGGCATGTTAGTCACAGCCCGACTTGTCAATACTGTGACTGGGGGTATTGCCGACTGTCTGGTCTTGGCGTAGCGGTAGCAATTGAAGCATAGTTCGTACAGCTCAGACGGCTGTTCTCGGTGAGACTTGAAACGTACGTTGTGAAATTTCGCTACCAGGCAGACGACAATTAATCGCAGCTGTTGACCCAATCTCGCCTCGTCTTGTGCATGCGTGGCACTTAATGTCACAACATTGAAGTAGCACGAGGCTTAATTCTCTCGCCTCAACTCAAGGCGCCGTTTGGGTGATTGCGAACGCCACCCGCCAGTGGCGCAATGCCGGTGGTCGTCAGTTTGTGTGGCCTGCACAAACACAGATCAGCTGTTATACGCGTCTATTACCAATGATCGCCGCCTCAAGTTGAACGGGTGCCGGTCACAAAATACCGAAAAACACAGCTGTGAGTCTGTCTATGCTATCGTTTCACCAACCAAGCACAGACCGCCTCTATGGCCTCATCCCTGGAAGGAAAACTAGCTCTGCTGGAAACCCGCGGATCAGGCACAGAAACAGTCTACCGGGAGTTCGACACGCACGCCAGGTGCCGGCTCCGAGCGTCGGCCAGCGTCGGCCCGGACCTGGCTGGCTCTGCCCGAGTGACGGCGCCACAGTCACGGCGCGACACGGCAGGCACCAGGGGCCACGTGCTGAAGTCGGTCGGACGGCAGGTGGGTGGAGCAGAGTTGGGCCGACATTGCTGCTGCCGCACGGGCAGCCGTCGCACTGCTGCACCGGGTGTCGGCCGAAGATGGGTGGAACGCCACCAGCCGTACACTGATCACGGCAAATACAACGCTCTCATCGCATGTGCAGACACAGCCCTGATTTCACCGACTGACAAAAAATATACCACTATAGAGCTGTGTTTTACAGGATGAGGAATATATTGTAATAGAAGTTACCAATATTGTCAGAATATATATACATATATATATATATATATATATATATATATATATATATATATATATATATATATATATATACATATATATATATATATATATATATACGTATATATATATACACCTTTTTGCGTCCAATTTCGCTGCCTGTGTATAATTTCAGCGATAAGCCCATCCATTTTCGACAGTTCAGCGAGGCGCATCCAATTTGCAAATCACAGCTCCACCTTCGGCCCAGCAGCATTCATTTCGGTACTAGAGCTACCTATTTCGGCATAACTGCATTCTAATTCAGATTTGCAGTGAATATTTCGGCATGTCTGGATAATTCAGTGATAGTGCGACGAATTTCGGCAGACTGGAAGCAAGTTCGACACGGAAAATACTCCGCTAGGATACTTTTTTTTGTCATATTTTGTTACATATGTACCCATTGTCCAATAAATAGGAATTTTTTAACGTTTTGTTTGTGCAATTGTATATCCAATACATAATGCGACATTGACCAGCGGGTAGTTGCTAAGCGGCGCGTCTCGGCATGGTAACGCACTCAACCAATCAGAAGCCAGTAATATTTATTTGAAGCCGAGCATGCCACAACCACAAGGTCAGGTCACAGCTCGTCTGGACGTCTTCATGTCACGTGGCGAAGGACGTAGGAGGGGGCGGTACAGGAACCCAACCGAAGGGGAAAGATGGGCAATCATCAATGCTCATCTTTCTGTGTACTTCCTGCCGGCCTGCGCAGCCCGTGAGAACATTATAGACTAAGTGACTGTCGCCCACGGACTAGGTAGCTTTAACACGCGCACTGGAGGGGGGGGGGCGAAATCCGCGCACCCCTCCAGTTTTTCGTACATAACTGCAGATTTTACCGGTCGATATACGCGATTTTCTGCGTACCTGCTTATAAATGACCGGCGCGTCGTTTAAAGCAAGAGAAATGGAAATCGGATTTTTTTTTTACAAGTTAGAGGCCATTAAAGTAAAAATAAATCCTATCGCCAGACCACAAAAATCGGCGCTGGTGCGCTAACCCGTATGTTCGCAAAAGGGAAGTGTTCTTGGCAAGACTAGCGATGTGTTTGATTTATATTGATATGCTATATAGTTTCAAGGTCATGTTAGGTCACCGAGGTCAAGTGAGGTCAAGTTCATGACAGGTTAATGGAACCAAATTTGATCAACTGGAATGTTGTCATAAATGCACTACTGTTTGCCATTTGTACTCTTTGTCATTGCGTTTCCATACTGTATTCATGTACTTCACTCCTTTCTTCGCGAAGCCGATTGCGCCGAGCTGCCCGACGGAGCAGTCGGGCGGGCGGCACGGTTCCGGTAACTGGAACAGGTAACTGACCTGATAAAGTGCTGCTATATAGGTGACCTAAGGTCAAATGTCGGGTCTAGCATCTGCATTGCATCATTAGTAATGTCTAAAACATCATTGATGCCCATTTTGGAGCATTTAAACACAATCACAGCGATCCATAACAATGGCAAGCCAAGCCACGCAAAAGAAGAAAATTTTGACAAATGTCACCTCATTTGACCTTGAAGATATTGACCTAAGGTCATGAAATTTGCACACAATAGAGTTCACTAGCGTACCCATCCACCCTGCGAATTTAGTTCCTCCAGCTTTAATAGAAGCCGAGATCTTAGGGGGGGGGCGGAATCCGCCCCACCCCCCTCCAGTGCGCGTAATTTTCAGAGGCCCTCCAGGGCGCGTGTTAATGTACCAACTATCTGTGCTCTTGCGTGTAAGTGTACGTTATGTGCCCATCATTGCGAACACTTCGTTGTTTGTACCCTTCGTTGTAAGACGTTCATGCGAAATTAATGACATATTCAAATACGTGTTATTTGTACATCTGGATATTTCTACATATGCACAAGTTTAAAGTGCATGTGGTTTCAACATAGCCAACAATTTTATTTTTTACACAACAGAGAAATACATATTGTCCAACAAAAGACCAAATTTTAACGTTTTATGCACATAATGCGATAGAGGCCAGTGGGGTGCTTCCTTAGACATCACTTCCAGATATAAAACGAGGGTGGGGAGGGGGTTAAAAACTACCCTCTAGTCAGTAGTGTTCGGTTCAGTATCGCAGCACCTGAATAACGAGTTGACACATCAGAATATGTAGAAGTAAGCGGTTGTTGTAAAAAGCCAACTAGCATTGGAGGTAATACGCAGATGCATTTATATTAACCAAACTTGTTATTTTTGTCCCGTAATTTTTGCGTTGAACTTGGTTGCACTCAGCCGAAATCGGTTGTTGCCGTGCAGAAACAAACCTGCATGCCGAATACCATGCTCATTTTACTGAATTATCATGCACTATGCCGAAATTGATTGCACTATTTTTTAAATGCAAGCTGCCCGGCCAATTTCTCCATCTTGTGTCACATTCTGACGCAATGTGCTGAAACGCCGAAATTGGATGCGCTTAAAACTGAAATCAGTGCAGTTTGTTCAAATTGCACGCAAAAAGGTGTATATATCGTGCATACGTAAATACGTTGAAAAATACTTTCATGATGCATTGCAAGATACTTCTGAAATCGATGGGACTAGAATCGTGGATTGCCTTCTTTCGGAACAAGCGACTGGGGTTTTTACATTTGACTTCAACTCAGTCAGTAGTGGCTGGTAGCTCTACTTTCATTCCCACTGTAGACAATAACACAATCGACACCCCACGGCTTCGCCGGCATGTCGGCCACAGGGAACGATGGTGCCAGTATCGGCTTGGCTGAGACGCGGTAAGTGTGAAGATCGGGCTGATCTCGCTCAGTGGCCAGCACTGGCGAGCACGAGGCCATCGAGATGGTGACGGCCACCGGTGTGGTGGGCTGGGGGCGGGGGTAAGCAGAGAACAAGTAGAGAGAGCACGGACGCACATCGAGCGACGCTCCGGACAGAGGAGTTATCACAACAGCTCAGAACTACAGAGCGGATTGGCCATGTTAAGAGTGTGGACAGCGTGTGACAGCCGACAATGGTTCCATATCAACACCGTAGAGGAACTAGTCAAATACCACCACTACTTCAGTCAGCAACAGGCGCCTTCCAACTGATAAATGGCAATGCTTCTTGTAAAATAATTAACAAAACGCATATATAAATGCATCAGGTGTATAATTTAACACCGAGCATTTGAGATCAGCATCGGCTAAAAGCAGATATCGGGTATTTGCATTGGCCTGTACTAACATGCAGTAATGGCGTTGAGCAGGGATCGGCGAACTGTCTGCTGCTGGAAAAGTATGGAAAAGTAAGGCGCTCTCTATCCTTCTTCCATAATATTCAAAGCAATGCTTCAACGTTGATACTCATTAGGTTTCCACATAAAACATATATGTTGTCGGACTCGTACCTTTCAGCGCCAAGTAGCCATCCGAAGGCATCGTCAGATATCTCGCCAATCACCCAGCACCGAAATGGCTAAGGTGTATAATAAGTAGGTACATCCTGGTTGGAAAAAATAGTATTTTGCTTCATAATCATGAATGACCTCTGGGTGTATTTTCTATTGATTCGTAAAGAGATACTTTACCATCGAAATATTGAAATAAGTACATGTAAGAATGAAATTCACGACACAGGATAACTTCTCGTCGCCGGATTACAACATATACGTGGTCAGCTTCACCAAAGCTGGGTATCAAAGCCACTTTTAATTGCACAGGAAATGCGTTTTGGAATACTGACGTCTGCGTTCTGCATACAAGCATGGGTGGTCGAAGACGATGCTCCTGACGTTATGGGTGATTTTTCTTAATCGAACTTGCTGAATTGAACAGCAAAGTCGTAGCCAGACGATTTGTTTCCGGATATATTTTGCGGCATGGTATTTCGCTAGCGCTGAGCGGACAAGGCCATATTTCAACGATACCCAGCCAGCTGCGATGTCTTCCAAAATTGGCTACAGCTGAGCTAGCACGACCTGAACTGACATGAACTATGGAATAGCCTATTATATTAAAGGTGAAGATGTGTGTATATATATATATATATATATATATATATATATATATATATATATATATATATATATATATATATATATACGCAGAGGGATTCGTGTCCAAGATACATACCAGTACGGAGCACGAGCCACAGCTGGTTGGGTTTGACACCATACATAACACGGCAGCAGTATCGTAAATATGTCACGGCTGATCGCAATTGGGCGGCCGATCTTAAGAATGGTGGCCTAAATGCCGAACAGTCACTGCAGATTAAGAAAGTCGAGCTAATAAAAATGGAAACCTAATTTTGCATAGATATCCGAAAATAGAGTGTTGGGATCCTGCTCCGACTCCACTACATGGCGTCGGTTGTTGTCTGCCTTGAAATGGTTACGTCAATTATGATTAATTGTGTCAATTATGCATTGGCATAATTGACATGATTATGTCAAAAACGATCAAGCATTGCTGCTGCGAATACACGCTTTGGTGCGCGCACAGATTAAAACCGAGACCATGCTTGAGCTGTTTCTCTTCCCAAAGCGACACTTGCGAAGCAAGACTATTGTATGCACTTTTTCGTCTGTTTTTCAGATTTCGAGTCGGGTTTCCCCCATTTGGACGATGTCGAGAGTATGCGATCAAGGAGAAGAGTCAGCGATAACCTTTAGTGAGCCAACTGAAACCACGTCCTACGAGTGACATCCTGCGTGTCTTCCTCACGGGAGGGGAATGTTCCAGCTGTACAAATCCTCCGTGTCTGCCTCACGGGAGGGGAATGTTCCAGCTGTACACATCCTCCGTGTCTGCCTCACGGGAGGGGAATGTTCCAGCTGTACACATCCGCCGTGTCTGCCTCACGGGAGGGGAATGTTCCAGCCGTACACGCCAGTCCCGTCCTGACACACAGTCGGTCATATCCGACGACGATGGCCGACACGGATGCCATACCGCTGCCGAAAGCGGACAGCCTCTTGTCAATTGCACGTCAATCCGCATGACAATTGTACGAACGAGCAGAGCTTTGCGATCACTACTAAGAACACGGACGGACGGTCACTCGTATGCTCAGCTTGTGAGAGAGAGAGAGAGAGAGAGAGAGAGAGAGAGAGAGATAGAGATAGAGATAGAGATAGAGATAGAGATAGAGATAGAGATAGAGATAGAGATAGAGATAGAGATAGAGATAGAGATAGAGATAGAGATAGAGATAGAGATAGAGATAGAGATAGAGATAGAGATAGAGATAGAGATAGAGATAGAGATAGAGATAGAGATAGAGATAGAGATAGAGATAGAGATAGAGAGAGAGAGAGAGAGAGAGAGATAGAGATAGAGATAGAGATATATATATAGAGATAGATATAGATATATATATATATATATATATATATATATATATATATATATATATATATATATATATATATATATATATATATATATATATATATATATATATATATATATATATATATATATATATATATATATAGAGAGAGAGAGAGAGAGATAGAGAGAGAGAGAGAGAGAGAGAGAGAGAGAGAGAGAGAGAGAGAGAGAGAGAGAGAGAGAGAGAGAGAGAGAAAGGGGGGGGGGGAAGAGAATCTCTAGAATATTGGATGACTAGATACACGGCAGAATACACTTCCACACATACAACGGACGTACGGCACATCGGAGCAGGTAGAGCAGATGAGCAGCAGCCCATTGCGGCGGAAACAACCTGCTGCATCAGCGTCGACAACATGTACAGCGGCTGGTTGTCTGGATGAATACTGGGTCAACGTCTCCCGGGCCAGCTCTAACCATTTCGAGACACAGGATGAAGGACATTTGAGTGAGAAATGTAAGAAGAAAGATGACGTAAGATCGGATTTGAGGCGGGATAGGATCGTTGGAAGCGTTGGAGCGCAGCGAACTTATTTCGCAGCTACATCCTATGTAGATATACCCGGCAATATAGTTTGGCGATCGCCATGCATGTAATGTGGAATGTCATCAGCATGGAACGCTCATTCCCGGACAATGCCCATGCAGCTGCCAGGTCCATGTAACACCCACATCACGACACGTCGTGTCTTCTCGGCCATCGTCCGGCTACCATTAATTGCACGTCCCATTCGCCACAACTACACAGACGCGGCGCTCAGCTAACTGGCGTCGGCAGCGATCATAGCGCCGCGACAGTACAACTTGAGTTTGGTTCGGATCCGGTAGGTGTCACTGTGATCGTGGCTCCTGCGGAGCTGCCGCTGTCCGCCGGCGACGTGCTGGCCGATAGTGACTTGGGCTGCGTCGGCTCGATTGCTGTCGCCTCGGTCTCGACCGGCACTGGCTGGGCCACCTCATTGGTGGGCGTCTTCATGTCCAGAATGTTGTCGACCTCGGCATCCACCTGCGGGTGGCGGGAGGCGTTACCCGACACCCATCTGCGGATGGTGGGATGCGTTACTCTGGAACGACCTGCGGGTAGCGAGTGATGTTATTCTAGATCTATCTGTGGATGGCGGGAGAAATTACTCGGGAACCACCTGCGGGTGGTGTTACTCGGGAACCACCTGCCGGTGGCGAGTGGTGTTACTTGCAGGGGCGTCGCCACCGGAGGGGGGGGGGGCAGAGGGGGCAGTCGCCCCCCTGCCGTGAGACTGGGCACCCCCCCCTGAAATTTGAGGAAGCCCCTATCCGGAAACGCACAGGAAAAAAAAGTGAGCAAGGAGGCCGACGAGACATGAGAGAAGGCCTCCAAGACGTGAGAGGAGGCCCCTAATTTGAAGAAGGAGTCATCTAGGAGAGGATAGGAGGCCCCAGAAATCAAGAGAGTGCCAACAATTGGCACAGAGGCCCGCAGGATTGCAAAGGAGGCCCCCAGGATTGCAAAGGAGGCCCCAGAATTGCAAAGGAGACCCCCAGGATTACAAAGAAGGCCTCCAGGATTGCAAAGGAGGCGCCAGGATTGCAAAGAAGGCCCCCAGGATTGCAAAGGAGGCCCCCAGGATTGCAAAGGAGACCCCCAGGATTGCAAAGGAGGACTCCAGGATTGCAAAGGAAGCCCCCAGGTTTGCAAAGGAGGCCCCATGATTGCAAAGGTGGCCTCCAGGATTACAAAAGAGGCCCCCAGGATTGCAAAGGAGGCCCACATGATTGCAAAGGAGGCCCCCAGGATTGCAAGGGAGGACTCCAGGATTGCAAAGGAGGCCCTCAGGATTGCAAAGGAGGCCTCCAGAATTGCAAAGGAGGCCTCCAGAATTGCAAAGGAGGCCCCCAGAATTGCAAAGGAGGCCCCCATGATTGCAAAGGAGGCCCCCAGGATTGCAAAGGAGGTCCTCAGGATTGCAAAGGAGGCCCCCATGATTGCAAAGGAGGCCCCAATACGGGAAGGGAGACCTCAGAAAATGAGAGGAGGCCCAAAGACGGAAGAGAAAGCCAGTGGATATGAGATGAGGTTTCGGAGACGCAAAAGCAGTCCCCAAAACTGGTAAGGTTCCACCGAGACAGAAAAGGATGATCCAGAAAAGTGGCAGGAAGCACCTAATTCGGAAGAGGACGATATAAGATTGGAAATGAGACGCTATGATGAACGAGGAAGCCCCTAAAATAGGACAAAAGGGCCATTAGATAAGAGGGATGGCTCCCAGGCGAGAAAGAAGGCTTCAAGACGGGTAAGAAGGTCCCCAGGAAATGACAAGGTAACTGAGATAGGAAAGGTTGCTTGTAATTTTGAAGAGGAGGCACCTGCGAGAGAAGAGGAGTCCACCAGGAGATAAGAGGCCACCCTTAAAATGGGAAAAGATAGAATCAAAACGCAGAACAGGAGGCCCTGAAGACGTGAGAGGATGCCCCTAATTTGAAAAAGAAAGCCTTTACAAGAGAAAAGGAGGCCCCTGCCGGACTCGAGAGGAGTCCCTCAAGACGGAGTAGGAGCTCTCAAGGACCGAATGAGGCCCCGACGACCGCAAGGAATTCCCAGGAAATGAGAGAAGGCCCTTAAGATGGGAGTGGTAGGTAGCAGGTATGGAAGGAGGCGAGGTTTCCAAAATTGAAGATCCCCTCAAGACGGGTAAGCTTTGCGAGGACAAAGGAGGAGGCCCACGAGGCGTGGCAGGAGGCCCCTAATTTGGCAGAGGATGCCCCTGGAACATGAGAGGAAGCCCATGCCATGTTAAAGGGGCCCCAGGATGTGGGAGGAGGCCCTTCAAAACGGGAGAGGAGGACCATTGAATATGGAAGAGGGTAGGACGCATGAGGAGACATCCAAAACCGGTAAAGAGGCTCCAGGAAATGAGACGAGACCTCTAAGACGCGAGAGGAGGCCTATAATTTGCAAGAAGCCCCTGAAACGGTAGGAGTCGTGCCGGGGTGCTTGAAAATCACGATATGGGCCCAAAAAGATCCGGCCGGGGCCCCTGAAAATCACGCTGAGACTAGGGGTACCAAAAAGTCACGCCCGGACCATGAAAATCACGCTAGGGCACGATAGGTCGTACCGTTCCCCAACAGTATCATTGGGACACAAATGAAGCCGGGGCAACTAAAAACAATCCGGACATGGATAATCACTCTGGGGCCCCAACATGGACACCAAAAGCATCCAAAACGTATTGGACCCCCACCAAGTGTCGAGGTCGCTAAAACTCAGGCTAGGGATCCAAGCAAATGACGTCGGGACACAAAAGATTAAATTGGACTAAAAAAAGTCGCGTCGCAGCCCTTGAAAATCTTACTGGGGACAAAAAAGGTCGCGCCTGGACCCCAAAGGTTGCAGCTGCCCCAAAATCAATTATCAACCGGAATGTCACTCTGCGCCCCAAAAAATCGGGTCAAAGTCCCCCCCAAAACCCGTTGGGCACTGGAAAAAAACGTGTCAGGGCACCGAAAAAAATCGCACCTGGAGACCGAAGAATCGTACCGGGACCCAAAAATATCACATAAGGACCTTTAAAAAAATAGAACTCGATGTCCAAAAGTTCACAGCGAGACTGGATCGAATCGACCCCAGCACCGGAAAATTAAGAACAGGTCCGGAAAAAAATTACCCAGAGGGTTTTTATGCTCCGAAAGGTGCCATCGGCTAGACAAAAAAAATCATTCGGTGACCGCAGTGGCATATCAAAGGGGCAAATGTCCCCTCCCCCTAAGAGGGATATGCTCCCAAGAATCGAGCCGAGGCCCCCAAAAGTCGCGCTGGGGCCACAAAAATTCGCGTCGTTCCACCAGAATTCACGTAGGGGTTCCAAGTAAATATGGCGGGCCCCAGAAAACTCGCTCCGAGGCCCGAAAATCTGCAACAGGAACCGCCAAGATTGCGTTCGGGTCACAGCTAAGTACAACGCGCCCCGCAAACTCGAACCGGTCCCACCAAATATCGCGCTCGGACCCATAATTCTCATCGGTAGTACCAAAAATTTGGTCTGGGCATCAAAAATTCACGTCGGCGCTGCCAACAATTGGCGTCTAGGGTCCCACACAAGCACCGTGTGACCCCCAAAGTCGCATCGGTATCCGAAAAATAAAGCCAGAGCCCTCCAAAATAAGGAGGGATTCTAAAAAAAGTTCGGGTCAGGAAAATGGTTCTGGAGCACCGAACATATCTTCAGATGCCTTCACAAACCGCGTACGGCATCGAAAAACATACCGGAGCTCGAATAAAATCGAGGTGAGATACAAAAACATTGCGCCAGGGACTCGAAAAGTCAGGCCGGGATTCGGATTTTAAAGAAAATTCAGAAGAGATCCACAAAACCGCGTTGAGCCCAGATAACTGGCGTTGGGTCCCTGGAACCACGCGACTGGGTCGCGCTAGGACCCAGAAAAATCGCACCGAAGCCCCAAAATCGTACTGGGGCCCACAAATGTGCGTCAGAAGCCCCAAATAAACACAGCGGGATCCTAAGAGCACAACGGGGACCGAAAATGCAACTGGCCCTCCAAAGCACAGTCGTGCAAAAAGCGACAGGGCCCTAAAACATGCGTTGCAGCCTTAAATAAATATACTGGGAACTCTAAAAAAACAAACAAAAAACACCGGAAGCTCTCAAGGCACACAGGGGCCATGCGACCGCACAAGGGCCTGACAAGTGGTTGGGGCCGCAAAAAGCAACATGGTCCAAAAACGAACAAAAATACCGGGCACTAAGTAAACACATCGAGATCTTTGAAAGCGCCCCGACAACTAAGAAAAATCACCGGTGCACAAAAAAGCAACAAAACCATAAAACGAGCAGGGGTTTCGAAAATGCGTTGGGCCTCTAACAAAAATGGATTGGAGCCCTAAGACACATCCGTAGACAAATAAATACGAAACGGGTCCAAAGAAGTACACTCAGGCAGGGCCTCGGTTCGGAGCCAACCTGGAAGCATTTTTAATCAAAGATATGAGGTGCATCAAAGCTCAGCGGGTATCCGCATTTCTTCACCATAAAATATGGGAAGTAGGGAACTAATGATCGAATTTAATTAATCGAATTTTCGCAGCGAACGCCTATACGAAGCATTTCATCACGTCAGATATGGCGCAAGTCTATCATGTGGCAGCAATTAGCAAAGCGTAGGAGGCCCAGCAGAATCCGTAGCATCGCACGAAGTGTGGCGAATGCGCCGAATGCGCAAGATGGGTGTGCCCGTGTACTAACGTTGGCGTCGTGGTGACCGGGCACTATGAACTGGAATGTCTGAAATTGGGAAATTTTACATTTTAAAGTCATTTGTGTAGGTGTAATTTCAGCAGTGCGTTGTGACTTATCAAGGGATACCAAAATAATACATTCGAACAGGGTGGGAGAGCTAGGATTGAAATCCGACGAATCAGAAACGATAGTGGTAGATAAGGCCCCTCCACAGGATAATTCAGTTGGTCACTAATTATTTAATTTAAAAAGGTCCCCTTTGATAAAATAATGATCGAAATGGGAATACTTTTTATTGGGTAGGTGGACCCCCTCCACATACGTTTGCCCCCCCCCCCCCTCCCCTTGACGCAAATATAGGTACGTCACTGGTCCCACAATAATTTTCAGAAACATACGCCCATGGAGCAAAGCCAACATTGAGGGGGCAAATTCCCCCTCACAAGCATACAAAACAACACCGATGCCCCATATTAAATGGGAGGAATGATGTTTTTAAATGTATTTTCTTCCTACAAACTTGTCTTCTGTGATTACAGCCTGCATGATTAGAGCTTCCCAGCTTCAATGCCCTCTCAACGACATAATTTACAAAACGGTACAGCACAGCGAAAACCATGGGCGTGACGGCGTGGAATTTGAAGGTTTTGCATTATTTATGCATTGTCATTGTTACATTGTTGCATTGGCATTGATGCACTGTTGTTCAATGCTTGTTCTTGCCGTGAATTTATTCGCGGAGGATTTATTATTTTAGCTTCTGTGCCAAGTGCCTTGCAGCCAGCACCAAATGTTATAAAAATACATAAATCCCTAAGATGACGATCAGAAAACCAATTCAATCCACTTCTCGTTGTCACCTTCGCGAAATTGTCGTCCTGGGACTGATAAATGATCGTTTAAGCTTGTTTATGAGATCAAGCTGGTGGGAATGACTAACAGTAGTGATGAACCTAGCTATATTCAGTTAAACTTGGTGGACATAGAAGTGGGTTGATCAATGGGAGATATCTTTAAGATATGCTCAGCACCAGCCCCACCAGCTCGCTGCAATCTAGAGGCCAGCGGGAAGATTCTTCTCGTGGATAAAGGATAAAGATATTGGTTTGTTTTGACAGTGACGTATTTATCCACATTTGCTTATTTATACCTTGGTATGGCTCAGTTCTCAGCGAAAAAAAAAGATTCTTGCTATTGCGTTTTGCGTAAATGATGCACCATGCCAAGAACAAACAAGACATCAATATGAAATCATGTTCCACATTCGGGAACCATACTAGAGCCTAAAAAGCAATAGGAGGCCCTAAAACAGTGGAGGCCCCCTTTCGGGGAGCAGGAGGCCCCCTATCAACATTGCCCCCCTGGAAGAATTTCGTGGCTACGCCACTGGTTACTTGGGAACCACCAGCGGGTGGCGAGTGGCGTTACTCGGAAACTACCTGAGTTACCTATCTAGGAGTGGCAAGGTGTCTGGAGGACAGTTACCTGTCTTGGAGTGGGAAGGTGTCTGGAGGCCAGTTATCTATCTAGGAGTGGCGAGGTGTCTGGAGGCCAGTTAGATATCTAGGAGTGGCAAGGTGTTTGAAGGCCAGTTTGAGTTTGATTAAAATAGGCACTTCGGCCTCCTCAGGCAATTTCCTACCGTGAAAAAAAGAAATAAAAATGTTATACTGTAAAAGTCAGATTATAATTCCTGGAGCAAGTTTGTTTGTCGGAGAAAGATGAAAAGTAGTTTGATTAGAAAAGGGTGTTGATCTCCCAGTAGTGTGGGTAAAGAAAAGGCCATGTTGTGTGTTCGGCAGTAGTTGGTAAGTGTTCTTCGCGGGCCATGGTATTGTTGACAGAGTAGGAGCATAGACTGTAAGATGGGTGTTACATGATGGGCATGAAGGTCGAGGTGAAATCGTGTAGATATATCGATGGGTAAGAAAAGTATGGCCGATGCGTAAACGTGATAGAACTTTTTCTTCGTGTCGGTTTTTTTTAAAGATGATGCCCATGGTTCAGCAGTAGGTTTGATGAGTCGTAATTGTGCATGGTTTGTGTTTTGTGTCCAGTTTTTGTCCCAAAATGTCGAATTCTCTGTTGTATTGACGAATTAATGCGGTCAAAATGTGGTGGAAATTCTGTAATGTTTGGAAGTTGTAATGATTATTTTGCTAATTTGTCGGCTTCTTCGTTTCCTGGGATGCCGCAGTGGCTGGGCACCCACAGGAAACGGACCCTCACGCCCATCATGTAAAGTGTTTGAAGTGTGTCATAGATGGAAATATGGCAATGGTGCGAAAAAGAAAGTGAAAAAAGTGATTGAAGAACATATTTTGAATCAGAACAAAAACGACGCTGCGCATGGGGTGACAAAGGACACGATTACGAATATAACGAAGGGTAATCAGAATGGCGCGTAATTCGGCAATGAAAATGGAAGTTCCGTTTGGTAGGCGATGTTGTGTTGTGTGTGTACCAGAAACAATGGCGTTTCCTGTGGTGTTAGCATCCTTAGATCCGTCAGTAAAGATAAAGGGAACATGGCGATATCGAGACCGAAGCTGGTGGAATTTGTGTCTGGCATATTCGGGATAAAGTTGTGATTTTGGGGTGGCGGATACATAAAATATGTGCCGTTCGGCCATCTGCCACGGTGGTGTAGTAGGTTGAGGAAGAAAAGTAATTTGTGGAATATTATATTGAAGTTGTGTAGAAAATGTTTTGATGCATGAAGCTATGGTAAGACCGGTTCGCTATTCGGCTGGACATAAATAGTTGTGGTGTAAGTTTGGGAGAATTTGTAAGGATGCGTGTGTGGGGTGGTGTTCTTTAAACTGAATTTTTGCGGCATACCTAAGTGTTTCTTCCATTCTTCGTAGAGCTAATGGTGGAATTCCTGATTCGGTTTGTAGAGAAATGATGGGAGAAGTAGTCATTGTAACGAGTGCTATGACATTTATATTGTATGTTGTCCAAAAGTTTCAAAGTGGAGATACTGCCACCAGCATAAACTACCGACCCATATTCTATGATGGGAAGAATTAATGATTTGTAGAGATGTAAAAGCGTATGGCGGTCGGCTCCGAATGAGGAAGAAGTAATACAGCGAAATAAATTGAGTCGGTGAAAATATTTCGTCTGGACGTGCTTGATGTGTTTATGCATAGATAGCCTACGATCAAAAATAATACCAAGAAATTTGAATGAATTTACAAAAGGTATGTGATTGTTCCCGAGGTGAAGCGGTGTATTTGGGTTTGGGCAGGGTGTCGATTTACTAAACATCAGTGTTGCAGATTTTGGGGCTCAAAAAATGAAACCATACTTCAGGGACCATTCGTGTATTCTGTCAAGTGTGTTTTGCAAGCGAATTAAACAATGTTCATAATTTTTGCCGAAGCACCAAATTGCTCATCTTCTGCAAATAGAGAAAATGATATATTGGCAGGCATGCTATCGAAAAGATCATTAATGATAATGTTAAATAATACTGGTGAAAGGCAACTTCCCTGTGGTAGGCCGTTCTGAAGATAATGTGGATCGGAAATGGCTGACCGGCACCTGATGTGGAATCGACGAGAACCAGATAAAAAACCTACTAAATAATGTGCGAAATGTTCTTTTATACCGAGCTGTTGAATTTTGGAGAGTAATGCGGGTTTGAAAACCATATCGTACGCTTTGCTTATGTCTAAAAATACTGCGACAGTGTGTTCGTGTTTTTTTTGTAACCTAGGCGGATGTCTGTTTCTAACCGAATGAGATGATCTATTGTGCTGCGTCCTCGCTGAAAACCACATTGAAAGGGAGATCGAAGATAATTTTCCTCCAGGGGCCAGGTCAGTCTTTTGATAACTATGCGTTCAAAAAGTTTTCCTAAACAACTGGTGAGTGCAATGGGTCGAAAATTTGTTGGGTTACAATGGTCCTTGCCAGGTTTTGGGATGGGTATAATGAAAGATTCTTTCCAAGTTTCGGGGAAGGCATGAGTTGTCCATAGTGAATTAAATGTGTGCAAAATGCTATGTTTGGTGTGATCCGGTAAATGTCTGAAAAAAAAGATTAATGTAAGTTGTCGGGCCCTGCTGAAGTATTGCCGGCGGAGGATATGGCTGTGTTAAGTTCTGGAATTTGAAAAGGAATGTTATATATTCCTGTGTTATCAGAATCAAATTGTGCGAGATTGAGGTAAAAAGTGTGCTGTGCATTTTCTATGAAGCCAGGTCTGTAGTTTTAATCGGAGCTATGGTGGGCAATGGTATCCGCTATGGTGTGTACTATTTCTTGCGGTTCGGTAATTGTGTGATTATGAAGTTTGATGGCTGGCAATGATCTAAATGGGGATCGTCTGCTCAAACGGCGGATTAATCCCCATATTTGGCTTAAAGGTGTTTGAAATGTAAGTTGCTGTAAATATAAGGACCACGAACGGCGCCTAGCTTCACGAATGATGCGGCGGGTCCTCGCACGTTCATGGTTCCGGTTGATTAAATTGTGTTGGTCGGGATGACGTAAATATTTTCTAAATGGTCTTTTTCTTACCGCGATGGCTTGTAAAATTTCGGAATACCACCAAGGTACTGGTGTGCGTTTTGTAAAAGGTTTTGTGCGTGGAATTGTTACAGACGCTGCTTGTAAAAGTATGTTGTTAATTAAATGTATATTTTGTACTGGATAAATGTCCGGGTTGTATTGTAACGCTGAAACCTTCTCAAATTTGTTCCAGTCGGCCTTCGAAAATTTCCAACGAGGAATAAAACTTGGTGTGGTATCGGCTGTTGAAATGGTGGGTATTAATTTGATGGGGTAGTGATCACTATCATGTATGTCGGTGTCTATGGTCCAATCAAAATCGTTGGCCAGGGCTGGAGAACAAATTGTTAAATCAATGGCAGTTTCTGTATTGTGACCGAGGTGGAAAAAAAGTTGGCTCTCCGGTGTTAAGAAATACTAAATTGTGTCTGTCTAAGATGTGTTCAACAATGCGTCCGCGAGTGTCTGTATGTGTGCGTGTTCTATTTCAGGCTGGACTATGCGCATTAAAGTCTCTGAGTAATATGAAAGGGTTTTTGAAATGTGCTATAAGATTTTCTAATTGTGTCAAAATAGTTGTGTTGTCGGTGTGTGGTGGAATATAAATGGAACATACATCTATATTCCTACCAAGTAAACGTAAAGTACAAGCTACTGCTTGTAAAGGTGAATTAAGTGTAATTTGTGTATGTGTAAAATCATTGTGGATTTCCAGTGCTGTACCGCCACTGCGATGTGGTCCACGGACCTCGGCGTGACGATACAGTGAATATTAAAAAAATATTGAAGTTATATGGATCAGTAGGCAAAAACCATGTTTCTTGGAGTGTGATGAGAATAGGCGTGAGAATACTGAAAATGGTTTTCATTTCTGCCCATTTCGATATTAAGCGCCGGAAATTCCACTGTAAAAATACGAACATGAGAGGGAAAGATAAATGCTTGTCGGCACCTTTCGATGCATGGCGCAGCCACGATTGCAGCTCAGGCGGGCACGTGGGTTGGGTGCGGACGGCCGAGGTGGACCCGGCCTTGGAAAGGTCACGGCGGCCGGTCACTGCCGCGGGGGATGCCCGCCGGCTGGGAGTCGGTTGGATCACGTGGGCGCCGGCCGGTAGTGGACGCGCAGGGCTCGATCGGCGGCCTGCTGACGGGGAACGAGAATTTGCTCCCGCAGCCGAATGACTACGAGGCCTGTCACTTCTCACTGGAGTGGTCCGCTTGTTGGAAGCCGGAGTGGTCTGTGTGTTGGCAGTCAAGGTGTTTGGTGTCGGTGTGGTCAGTGGTGGGAGTTTTTTTAGTGGAGCTAAGCCGGAGATCATTTCAGTTTGAATAGAAGTAGAAGTGGTGTTGATGCGAGGGGTGGGGGGAGCAATGGTGGCCGCCTGGGCGTAAGTTTTGGTCGAGGGGGAGGTGGCCTCGGCAGACCGTCGGGCCTGGGGTATGACACACCGGTCGTGGCATTGACAGCGCAGACCTCCTTCTCCTTGCGCCGAACAGGGGCAGAGAGGTGATGTGGTCAGGTGATCGGATGTGTTGCAGTTGATGCAGTGGGCAGGTTTGGAGCAGGCGGATTCGGGATGAGGTGTACCGCCGCACTTGGGGCATCGGGCTAGTTGGCGGCATGTTTTGCTGTCATGGCCGAAGCGCTGGCAGTTAAAATAGCGGAGAGGACTGGGAATAAAGACACGAACTTGGAATCGTAGGTATCCGGCGAGGAGGGTCTTGGGAAGAGTGGTAGAGTTGAAGATAAGGACAAGGAGGCTCGTATCACGTTTCTGGCCGTCTTTAAAGGAGGTGATGCGGCGGACGTGTGTCACTCCATCCGGCTTGAGCTCCGCCTGGATATCTGCTTCAGACATGAAGCGGAGCTCCGGCGCGAAGACTGTGCCCTTGGTGGTATTGCGGTTGGAATGGAGAGAAACTGTGACGGATTTACCACAAAATGTGGTGGTACGGAGGAGGGCTTGGGTCTGGGCTCGGGTTTAGGTTTTTATGACGAGGGTTCCGTTGGCAGGGGCTTCGATGTCAGGATTGGCTAAGGAGCATATGGCGAGGAGTTGTTTCGTCGGCCAGAAAATGTTGATACGGCGGAAGGAAACGGTTTCTTCGACAGGCTTGACTACTATCTAAGAGCCAGCACTGTCAGGGTAGGGTTCGACGGATTGGATTGGTTCAGGTTGGGAGGGCGTGGTCTGGTTCGAGCGTGGGTCAACGGCGTGAAGAGTGATGGTATGGTCCGGATTGCGAGGCGAGGTCGTAGTCTCGGGACGAGCAGGGTTCGGTGAGGCACAAAGAGTTTCCATGGCGACATCCAAAGGAATTGTCCGGCGCGGGTCATCAATGGTCGTATCAAGAGATGGGGCATCCGGGGCTGAGTCCGGGGTCGTGCGGTGGTCATCTTGTGTGGTCAGAGGCGGGAATTCTGGGTCGGAGTCCGCTGGGGAGCATGGGTCGGCGTCCTTATTGCGTTTTTTCCCCATCGCGGGGAAAAAAGCCTACCTAATGTGATTTAAAGAAATACGAAGGACACAGAAAACGGAACGGAACGGAACGGAACGGAACGGAACGGAACGGAACGGAACGGAACGGAACGGAACGGAACGGAACGGAACCTACTGCCGCCGGCCACTTCCGCTTCTCGGACACGGGGCGAGTTCGTCGCGATGCTGAACAACGTCTTATAAATTGACTTCACGTGTTCGGTTTTCCCCTGTATACTGTTGTCTTGCCGCTTTAATTTTTGCTCATGTTTGTGAAATGTATCTGACTGTATTCTGACACAAACCAAATATTAATCCATTTTATGGAATCGGTTTGTTAAATCTCGCAAATACAGGTGTCTTAGCAGTTCAGCGAATGATACGTGTGGACAACCGAAGCTTCTGAGTAGGATGAGAACTCAGCATGACTATGGTTCTCGGTCACAGTTTGTACGAACCTGATTTTTCCCGTGCTGGGACGTGACTGTGCCTGATTGTAATTCGCCCTGATGCGGTCCGCCCCAGTCTGACCTTCCTGTGCTCAGACAAGACCCGGTCTGACCTTCCCTCTGACCTGGTCTGACATGAAGCGGATCGATCGTCTGACCTGCAGTGGAGCCGTCGTGTGGTCCAGTCTGACCTGTGGCGGGGCGGTCGTGAAACCTAGTCTGACCTGCGGCGGGGCGGTCACTTAAACCCACGTGATCTGCTGCGGGGCGCTCGTTTGACCCAGTCTGACCTGTCGCGGCGTGGCCGTTTGACCTAGCCTGATCTGCAGCGGGGCGGTCGTGACTCAGTCTGACCTGCCGTGGAGCAGTCGCATGACCCAGTCTGACCTGTCGCGGTGCGGTGGTCTGCAGGCGGTCGGACGTGTCGGAGCCGGCCGATGAGCTCTCGCTCAGCTCGGTGGTGAACTTGCGGCCAACTCGCGGCGATGGAGGCGGCCGGCGCGAGCTCACCTGGCAGTGTATGTGCTCACAGATGCGCCGGAACCTGCGGATGTTGCCTGCAACGGAACGCACCGCACACGCTTAGTCGGTGCAGGTGGTCACCACACTGACTGTTGCAGGTGCGACGCTGTTGGGTGGATCACAGGTAGCAAGCGGTGCTCCTACCCCCGACCGCCAAGCTGCAGCTTCGGCAGAATACAGGATCTATTCTGTATGCCTAGACTGGCGCGGCTTCCATTCGGATATGACATTCCCGCTCAATTAGCCTATCAATGAGCTCTGATTTGAAATCCGAGATGGCTGATAATGTTTGCTAAAAAGCATCCATTATGCAAACCTGTGAAGCACCTTCATGGACCGACACCTTTCTTCTGGGCTTGCAATCAACTCCAGGGCTCTTTTGGCAATTCGTCACGACCATTTACATCTGTTGCGATCTGCATGATCATTCCCGCGTCTCATGCAACCAAATCTACCGGGACCAAACCAAATGCAACCGGGACTCTTCCACAATCTCGAGTCCCGGAGTCGTTATCAAGACTGCATTGAGGGGCGCCGCGACGGCGGGGAATGTGTCCCCCAAGCATAGTGTGATATTTGGTGCATTTTAGATATTTGGCGCATCTCGCATATTTCGCGTTACATGGAAAATATTGAGCTAAAAGTACTTTCGTTCCCTCCCCCTTCATCCAAAATCCGTGGCCAAATTAATGCCTTTGCGGGTAGGAATGTAGAACCATCACTGTTGTGGGGAGCGGAGGCAAAAGTCATCCTCCGCATAGAGTCCTTCCGTGCATGGTACTGCGATTATTACCAGCCATCCTCCGTATCGAGACCTTCCATGCGTGGTACTGCGATTAGTACCAGCCATCCTCCGTATCGAGTCCTTCCATGCATGCTACTGCGATTATTACTTTGGTGCTTATTGTGCGCACAGAGCTGACGTCAGCTGACCGGCGGACTCACCTGACACGAGTGTGAAGTTGATGGCGTAGAGACACTCGTCGTCGCCCTGTGTGACGGGTGTGATGTCCACTTGGAAGCGGACCTGACGTTGGAACACGGCCGGCCCGGCCGCACCGCGCCGATACTCCACGCGGAACGACATTGGTGACGTCACACTGTGACTCAGGTCCGCGATCTGCCGCAGGTTAGGTCAAGGTCACACTGTGACTCAGGTCCGCGATCTGCCGCAGGCTAGGTCAAGGTCACATTGTGACTCAGGTTCGCGATCTGCCGCACGTCAGGTCAAAGTCACATTGTGCTGCGAGTCTGCGATCTACCACATTCTAGTTTGTTAGCTAAGTTAAGGTCCCCTGCAGCTAATAAGGTGCTTCCTATCTCTTTGTAGCGTCTTGAGCATCCCTAGTGTTTAATCAAGCCTCTACAATAATTAGACATTGTAGCATGGTACTATACAGGCCAGCCATACAATGAGTTTATACTTCATCAGTACTTCTTGACCGTCTCAATAACTTAGTTCACGTTCTGGCGATGGTGGTACCGCCTGCTGCTTTGGGTTCTGGCCGCTACATTGCAGAATACAGTGGTATTGCATGTGGTATTGCAGAATACAGTGGTATTGCATGTGGTATTGCAGAATACCACATGCTCGTTGCCACACACATGGCAGCGGCTTGGTCCCAATCAGTTAGTTTGTACATGCATTCCGGGGGTGCGCCGCTAGACGGCGACATTCAGGAGCGTCGCCACCGGGGGGGGCAGAGGGATCATTTCTCCGGACGCAAGAGAGCCCCAAGATGGGTAAGAAGGTCTCCGTAGGAATGAGAGGTCACTGAGACCAGCCAGATGAGGTCCATATTTTGGAAGAGGAGGACCCTAGGAGAGAAGATTTGGGACAATGACGCAAAAGCACCCTGCTAAGAGGATAATGAGGATCCAAACACGGGTGAGGAGACCTCCAAGACGTGAAAGGATGCCCCTAATTTGGAAAAGGAGTCACCTAGGAGAGGATAGGAGGCCCCAGAAATCAAGAGAGTGTCAACAATTGGCACGGAAGCCCCCATGTTTGCAAAGGAGGCGCCCAGGATTGCAAAGGAGACCCCCAGGATTGTAAAGGAGGCCTCCAGGATTGCAAAGGAGGCCCCATGATTGCAAAGGAGGTCCTAATACGGGAAGGGAAGCCTCAGAAAACGAGAGGAGGCCTTAAGATGGAAAAGAAAGCCAGTGGATATGATATGGGGTTTCGGAGACGCAAAAGCAGGCCCCAAAATGTGTAAGTTTCCACCAAGATAGAAAAGGATGATCCAGAAACGTGGCAGGAGGCACCTAATTCGGAAGAGGACGACACAAGATTGGAAATGAGACCCCATGATGAACGAGGAGGCCCCTAAAATAGGAGAGAAAGACCATTAGATAAGAGGGATGGCTCCCAGGCGAGAAAGAAGGCTCCAAGACGGGTAAGAAGGTCACAGGAAATGACAAGGCAACTGAGATAGGAAAGGTTGCTCGTAATTTGGAAGATGAGGCATCTGGGAGAGAAGAGGAGTCCACCAAGAGATAAGAGGCCACCCTTAAAATGGGCAAAGATCGTATCAAAACGCAGAGCAGGAGGCCCCCAAGACGTGAGAGGAGGCCCCTAATTTGAAAAAGAAGGTCTCTAGAAGAGAAAAGGAAGCCCCTGCCGGACTCTAGAGGAGTCCCTCAGGACGGAGTAGGAGGTCTCCAGGGCCGAATGAGGCCCCGAGGACCGGAAGGAGTTCCCAAGAAATGAGAGGATGGGTTGGTAGGATGGGAGTTGGTAGCAGGTATGGAAGGAGGTGAGGTTTCCAAAATTGAAGATCCCCTCAAGACGGGTAAGGCTTTGCCAGGACAAAGGAGGCCCACGAGGTGTGGCAGGAGGCCCCTAATTTGGCAGAGAATGCCCCTGGAGCATGAGAGGAAGCCCCATGCCATGCTAAAGGAGCCCAGGATGTAGCAGAATGCCCCAAAGACGTGAGAGGAGGGCCATTTAATATGGAGGAGTGTAGGACACACGAGGAGACATCCAAAACCGGTAACGAGGCTCCAGGAAATGAGACGAGACCCCTAAGACGCGATAGGAGGCCTATAATTTGCAAGACGAAGCCCTAAGAAATGGTAGGAGTCGTGCCGGTGTACTTGAAAATCACGGTATGGGCCCAAAAAGATCTGGCCGGGGCCCGTGAAAATCACGCTGAGCCTAAGGGTACCAAAAAGTCACGCACGGACCATGAAAATCATGCTAGGGGCACGACAGGTTGTACCGTTCCCCAACAGTCTCATTGGGACACAAATGAAGCTGGGGAAACGAAAAACAATCCGGACATGGATAATCACTCTGGGGCCCCAACAATGGTGCCAAAAGCCTCCAAGACCTATTTGACCCCCAAAAAGTGTCGAGGTCGCTAAAACTCGCGCTATGGACCCAAGCAAATGACGTTGGGATACAAAAGATTACATTGGACTAAAAAAACAGTCGCGTCGCAGACTTTCAAAATCACACTAGGGTCAAAAAGATGGCGCCAGGCCCCTAAAAGTTGCAGTTTCCCCCCAAAAAATCAATTATCAACCGGAATGTCACTCTACGGCCTCAAAAATCGGGTCAAAGTCCCCCAAAAACCTGTTGGGCACCGAAAAAACGTGTCAGGGCACCGACACAAAATCGCACCGGGAAACCGAAGATTCGTACCGGGACCTAAAAGTATCACAAAAGGACCATTAAAAAATAGAACTCGATGTCCACAAAGTTCACACCGAGACTCGATTGAATCTACCCCAGCACCGGAAAATTAAGAAGAGGTCCGGATAAAAATTACCGGGAGGGCTTTTATATTCCGAAAAGTGCCATTGGCAAAAAAAAAGCTTCTTCGGTGGCCGCAGTGGCATATCAAAGGGGCAAACGACCCCTCCCTCCTAAGAGGGATAAGCTCCCAATAATCGTGCTGAGGCCCCAAAAGTCTCCCTGGGCCCACCAAAATTCGCGTCAGTCCACCAGAATCCGCCAAATAAATATGGCGGGTCCCAGAAAACTCGCTCCGAGGCACGAAAATCTGCAACAGGAATCGCCAAAATCGCGTTGGGGCCACAGCTAAACACAACGCGCCCCGCAAACTCGAACCGGTCCCCAAAATATCGCGCTCGGGACCCACAATTCCCATCGGTAGTCCCAAAAATTTGGTCTGGGCATAAAAAATTCACGTCGGGCTCCCTAAAGTTGGCGTCCAGGGCCCCACATAAGCAGTGTGACCCATAAAAATCGCATCGGTATCCGAAAAAAAATCAAGCCCCCTCCAAAATAAGGAAGGATTCCAAAAAAGAAATGTCCGGGTCAGGAAAATGGCTCTGGTGCACCAAACATATCATCAGATGCCTTCACAAATTGCGTACGGCCCCGAAAAACATATCGGAGCTCGAAAAAAATCGAGGTGAGATACAAAAACATGGCGCCCGGGGCTCGAAAGATCAGGCCGGGATTCGGACTTTAAAGAAAACTCAGAAAAGATCCACAAAAATCGCGTTGAGCCCAGAAAACTGGCGTTGGGTACCCGGAACCACGCGTCTGGGCGCGATAAGTCTCGCTGGGACCCAGAAAAATCGCACCGAGACCCCAAAATCGTACTGGGGCCCCACAAATGTGCGCCAGAAGACCCAAATAAACACAGTGGAACCATAAGAGCACAACGGGGCCGAAAATGCAACTGGCCCTCCAAAGCGCAGAGTCTCTCAAAAAGCGACAGGGCCTTAAAACATGCGTTGCAGCCCTAAGTAAACATGCCGGGAGCTCAAAAGGAAATACACCGGAAGTTCTCAAGGTATACAGGGGCCATGTGACCGCATAAGGGCCAGAAAAAGAGGCTGGGGACGTAAAAAGCAACATGGTCCCAAAACGAACAAAAAGACCGGGCATTAAATAAACACATCGGGATCTTTGAAAACGCCCCAACACCTACACAAAATTATCGGTGCACAAAAAAGTAACAAAACCCTAAAACGAGCAGGGGTTTCGAAAATGTGTTGGGCCCCTAACAAAAATGGATTGGAGCCCTAAGACACATCCGTTGACGAAGAAAGACGAAATGGATCCCAAAAATACCACTGAGACAGGGACTCGCTACGGTAGCCAATCTGGAAGCACATTTAATCAAAGATATGAGGTGCATCAAAGCTCAGCCGGTATCCGCATTTCTAACCACCATGAAATGTGGGAAGTTGGGAACTAATGATCGAACTGACTTCATCGAATTTTCGCAGCGAACGCCCATACGAAGCATTCCATCACGTCAAATATGGCGCAAGTCTATCATGTGGCAACAATTAGCAAAACGTAGGAGCCCTAGCAGAAACCGTAGCATCGCACGAAGTGTGGCGAATGCGCCTTTTTTCTTTTTCCCATCTTTAACAGGGGCAAAGTGCCATCCGCTAGATATTTGTTACGTTAAAGCAGGAGTTACGTTAATCCGGCTTATGTGGCATCCGGTTATATCAAATGAGAAAGAGAGGAAAGACGAGACGCCGGCAAGCAAGGAACGTGGCGTAAAGGGCCGATACATACATACACAGGTGAAACATACAGACATACATACATACATACACGACAATTAGAAGAACACTTGGAGGGTGGGCAGCTTCGTCGCCTGCGAAGAGGCTCCACTGCCCACCTGCAACCTGAAATGGCGAAGCTGAGGCCCGACGTCCGGGGCGAGTCGTGGGCGTCAGGCCCAACCTTGTATGTGTAGGTGTATGTTTAAGTTAAAGCTTATAAAAACCTGAAAAGGAGAAAAACCAAGCTGCTTGGAAAACCCGTAGGTAAAAACCAAGCGCAATTTATAAGGAGATCCGTCCGTTTTTGCCAAATTGGATCGGTATTTGCCTACCTAGTGTGAAATAACCTATATGTATGTGTTTTACGACGACGGAGATGATAGCGTTTGACTTCAAATTACTTGCTCAAGTTTGGTGCTGTGAAGAAAGGTAAGGAATAGTAGTTCAATGAGCTCCGGGTGTTTGTCACCGAGAAGGCTTTCCACCGAAAGTGGAATCCGATGTTGGGCAATGTGGGAAAGAAGGGGGCGACGTTGTAATTGGTAGGCAGGGCAGACAAGTAAGAAATGTTCGACAGAGTTATGTACATCACACATTTGGCAAGGCGGAGCACAGCGAAGTTGGCGGAGGAGGAAATCATGTGTGAGTTTTGTGTACCCGAGTCGGAGCCGGGCAAGGAGGATCTCATGTGTGCGTGTGTGTTGTCGGGAAGAGGGCCATTTGGCAAGAAGGGGTTTAATGTGGTGTAAATGTGTAATGTTGTGGTTCCAGCATGCCTGGAGATATTTGTTAAATAATTCGTTTGTGAGGGACAAAAGGTCACCGGGGGCACTGGGAGGTTGGGGGCGGGTGGGAGGTCGATAGCTCGACGAGCGAGCTCACCCGCCCGCTCATTGCCCGGAATCACCATATGGCCAGGGACCCAGAGCAGTGTGCATTGGAGGTGAGCATGATGGGTGTGATAGAGTTGACGGATAGCGTGGAGTGTGGGATGTGTAGTTTTGTGTATGGCTGCGAGAGCGTCGATGGATGAACGTGAGTCAGCGCAGATGATGGTTGGTGTGGTGATGTTGTGTTGAATAATGTGTTGTAGACAGGTGAAGATTACGACTAACTCAGCAGTGTAAACCGAGTGGTGTGGGGTTAATTTTTTTTGCCCAAAGTTGGGTCCACCGTACCAGGCGTCTCCTGTACCGTCTGTGGTACGGGAGCCGTCAGTGTAGAAGTATGTGTGCTGGGGGTGAGCTGCTTGATATTCGAAAAATGTTAGTTGAGTTTCGATGGGGAAAAGTATTTTTTTGTTTTGCCGGAAGAGATATTCGAGTTTGAGGTGATACATGAGCCAACACTGGAGTAGGGGAGGAAATTTTCCGTGGATTACCTTTGGGAACTTGAGTGCGAAAGTAAGGACATGGCTCAAATGTATGGCAATATTGTGTTTGTTTATATTATATGAACGTCGAACTGGAGGTTTAGAGAGTGCGAGACTGGCGGGGTGGTTGTGCGGTGTTGTGGTCCGAAAGTGGTATCTAACTAGTTGGAGTGTTCTGCGGTGTTGTAATCTGGGGAGGTGGGCCTCAGTCCTGAGACTAGTGATGGGCGTGGTGTGGTGTGCTCCGGTGATGAGGCGAAGTACGTGATTCTGTATGCGTTCAAGTGTTGCGATGTGTGTAGGAGATATATGATTGAAGATAAACGCATTGTATTCCAGGATTGAGCGAATGAGAGCAATATACATTGTGTTGAGGGTAGCTCTGTCTGCACCCTAGTCTCGACCGGAGATGCAGCGCAGGAGATTTAGGCGTTTTGCGCAACGTTGTTTTAGATAAGCAATATGGGGGCCGAAACAAAGACTTTTGTCTAGTACGATGCCAAGATAGGTGAAGTTGGTTTGGTGAGGGATAATTTGGTCGCGATAGCGGAGCGGTGTAAGAGGTGGGATGTAAGTACGAGTGGAGCTGGGAGAAAAGCATTGGGACGGATTTAGCTGGGGAGATCTGCAGTCCCCAGAGGGAGCACCAGGAATCAATTTGATCCATGGCGCGCTGCATGAAATAATTTGCTCTATCTGCCGATGGGTGCGTACACCAGATGTCCAAATCATCGGCGTAAATGGGGTATTTTAGACAGGGGGCAATTTTGTGGAGGTCAGCGAGAGCATAATTGATCATAATGAGAAAGAGGGTGGGGGATAACACGCTGCCTTGTGGGACGCCTTGATTCAAGTTTTTTGGGGCCGATAATGGATGTTGCCGCAGCGGACGGTGAATGTTCTATTAGCCAGAAAGTTGGTGATAAATGTAGCCATTCTGCCTTTGATGCCAATACGATGTAATTTGATTCGAAGTGCCGAACTGTGTACTTTATTGAATACGGATTTTAAGTCGAGAAACAGTGCGACGGTTTCATGTGTTTTTTTCATGAAACCGCGCTGTATGAAGTCAACTATTTGAATGGGATTGTCTGCGGTGCGGCGTCTGGGTCGAAAGCCGCTTTGAAAGGGGGAGATAATTTCGTTGTTTTCGAGGTTCGAGGTCGAGGTCATGGTCAATGGACTCTGATTCGTCCATTGACCATGCGCTCAAAGAGTTTAGAGGCACAACTAGTGAGATAGATGGGTCGATAGCTAGAGGGAAGGTCGCAAGGTTTGCGAGGTTTAGCGATAGGAAGTAGACCTATAGTGTTAGTAGACCAGGAAGGAAGAAATGTGCCGTCAATCCATGGTTGGTTTAGTGCTGAAAGGAGGTTGTCTTTTCCTGAGTTGGATAGATTTTGGAAGAAGGGGTATGCCAATTGGTCGGGAGCAGCCGCAGTGTTGGTTACTTTGGAGAGATATAAATTTAGTTCATAGGGAGTAAATGGGGCATTATATGGTTCAGTGTTGCCCGAGGTAGAGTTGCACGTGGTGACAGTGTGTTGTAGGAAGTCGATGGTGTGTTGCGAGCATTGTGTATTCGAGGAGATGTCAGCATAATAGGTGGCAAAGTGTTCCGCGACGTCTGAGGGTTCTGTAATGCGGCGTTGGTTAATTGTCAGTTGTGGGAATCCGCGGTGTGGGGATCTGCCATTTGCGAAGGAGCGAATTTGAGTCCAAATTTTGCCGATGGGAGTAAAACGGTTGATTGAGTTTGAATAGAGCTGCCAGGTGCGTTTTTGGGCGGCAAGGACAATCTGCTGACAATATCTTTTAGCCTCGCGGGCTTCTAACATGTCTTGTGTGGTGAGATTTTTGCGAAATTTTCGTTCAGCCCGCCGCCGCAGAGCGACGGCGCGTTGACACTCGTCGTTCCACCACAGCACGTGGTTACGGCCGGGGGAGCGACGAGTGTGGGGGGACATGATTTCCTGCCGCGAGTAATATGGTGTTAAGAAAAGCGGAAATTGGGGGGTGAGAGTGAGGAGGGAAGACAGTGTCAAATTCCTGGGAGAAAGATAGCCATTTCGCCTTGCGAACATTGCAGCGGGGTACAAATGAGTACTCTCTAGACCGGGCTGAGCGTTCAAACATGATATGAATGGGAAAGTGATCGCTAAAAAGGGGGTAGGGTTGTGCGTGCCAAAAAAAGAGGGGTGATATGGAGGCCGAAGCCAAAGAGAGGTATATGGCAGACGGACGGTACGGGGCGATGTAGGTGTTGTGTGTGGGTGTTTGGTCATTTAAAAAGACGATGTTGTGGGAGTTGAGAAGTGTTTCAATGTGGTGTCCGCGAGGGTATGTGGTGTGACAGCCCCATGCCTGGTGGTGGGCGTTAAGGTCACCCAGCATCAGACAGGGGTGAGGAAGAAGACCGAAGAGGTTGGTCACAGAAGTTAAAGATAGCGTATGAGAAGGGGGAAGATAAAGAGAGTATAGTGAGCTCTAGTGCAATTTGGACAGAAACAGCAATAAAATTTAGGTTATTTGCAATGTTGATCAGACGATGGAGGAGGGTATCTGAGTTAAATAAGGCAATCCCGCCGCCGCGGGATGTAGAATTTGTGTTGTGGGTATAGAGGGAATAACCAAAGATTTAAAAATGATATGGGTCATTGTCGCGCCATCTGGGCTCCTGAACGGCGGTAATCAATGGCTTATGTTTAATGATATATTCCTTGAATTCTGCCAAATGGGATATGAGTGACCTCGTATTCCATTGGAGCAAGAAGTAAGTGGTGGGTGTCTGCATTAGTGTTGTTGGTGCTCACGCCCTCGCAGGCGTGTGTGGTGGAGAGGGCGTGAGGGAGTCGTCCGTCTCGTATGAGTCGGACGACCCTTGTGAAGGTGAGGGAGGCTCTAGATCCCCAGGGGGATCCGGGCTCGGGGAGCGGGAGGGGTGGCTGAGCCCGGGGGACAGGAAGGGGAGGCGATCCTGAGGGGCGGGGTGGATGATGCCCGCGCCTTGAGCGGAGCAGCCTGTTTGCGTTGGGGGGGGCGTTTGAGCCGCCCGCTAGGGGAGCCGGGCGTGTGGCCGGCGGCGGAGCGACATGGTAGTGGTGGAGGAGCCGTGCGTCGGAGGGGCCCGCGTCTGGAGCGGGCCCCTCCGAATGCGCAAGACGGGTGCGCAAGACGGGTGTGCACGTGCACGAACGTTGGCGTCGTGGCGACCTGGCGCTATGAACTGGAATGTCTCAAATTTGGAAATTTTCGCATAGGTGTAATTTCAGCAGTGTGAGGTGGCTTATCAAGGGATACCAAAAGAAAACCTTAGGACAGGGTGGGGGAGTTAGGGTTGAAATCCGACGAATCAGAAACGATATTGGGAGATTTGGCCCATCCACAGGACAATTCATTTGGTCCTAATTATTTAAAAAGGTCCTCTTTGACAAAATAGTGGTCGAAAACCGAGGACTTTTTTAATGGGGTAGGTGGACCCCTCCAAATACGTTGTCCCCTCCCCCTTGCCGCAAATATAGGTACGCCACTGGTCCCCCAATAATTTTCAGAAGCATACGACCATGGGGAAAAGCCAACATTTGGGGGCAAATTCCCGCTCACAAACACGCAAAACAACACCCATACCACATATAAAATGGGAGGAATGATGTTTTTAGATGCATTTTCTTCCTACAAACTTGTCTTCTGTGATTACAATCTGCATGATTAGAGCTTCCCAGCTTCAATACCTTCTCAACGACGTCATTTACAAAACGATACATCACAGCGAAAACAATGGGCGTGGCGGCGTGGAATTTGAAGATTTTGCGTTATTTATGCATTGCCATTGTTACATTGTTGCATTGTCATTTATGCATTGTTGTTCAATGCTTGTTCTTGCCGTGAATTTATTCGCTGAAAATTTATTAGTTTAGCTTGTGTGTCAGGTGCCTTGCAGCCAACACTAAATGTTATAAAAAGAAATAAATCCCTAAAATGGTGATCAGCAGACCGACTCAATCCACTTCTTGTTGTCACGTTCGCGAAATTGTCGTCCTAGGACTGAGAAATGGTCGTTTAAGCTAGCTGGTGGGAATGACTGATGAACAGTAGTGATGAATCTAACTATATTCAGTTAGACTTGGTGAACATAGAAGTAGGTTGATCAATGGGAGTTATCTTTGAGATATGCTCAGCACCAGGCCAGCCAGCTCGCTGCAATCTAGTGTCCAGCGGGAAGATTATCCTGGTCGAGAAAGCATTAAGACATTGGTTTGTTTTGGCACTTAGGTATTTATCCACATATGACTTACTTATGCCCTGGTATGGCTCAGTTTTCAGCGAAAAAAGAAGAAGATTATTGCTATCGTGTTTTGCGTAAATGATGCACCATGCCAAGAGCAAACAAGACATCAATATGAAATCATGTTTCCCATTCTGGAACCATACTAAGAGCCTAAAAAAAACAATAGGAGGCCCTAACACAGTGCAGGCCCCCTTTCGGGGAGCAGGAGGCCCCCTTTCAACATTACCCTCCCCCCTGGAAGTATTTCGTGGCGACACCGCTGGCGACATTACTCTCTCTCTCTCTCTCTCTCTCTCTCTCTCTCTCTCTCTCTCTCTCTCTCTGCACTCTCTCTCTCTCTCTCTCTCTCTCTCTCTCTCTTTTTTTTCTCTCTCTCTCTCTCTCTCTCTCTCTCTTTCTCTCTCTCTCTCCTCTCTCTGCGTTATCGGCGACCTGTTGGCTGCACATTCCTGCGTTATGTCGGCGGAATGTGGTGGGTTCATGGCTACAAACGTGCAATCAGGGTTGTTCGATCGCTAGGGGCGGAGCAAGGCTAACCAAGTTGACCGCCATGGTTAGGTATGTTGCAGGGCCTATTTTAAGAGAATTTCACTGGGGTGGAACATATGTGGTCCGCCTCAAGTCGATCTACCAAAATTTGATATTGATTTTTATTTTGATATTTTATAATACAAATTTTACAAAACGGCTCTGGGGCTGACCGGAAGGGAGACGACTCGGGAGGACTGTCCGGGAGGGGGAGGCGAGGGCCCACTGAAAAGTATATGAATCGACACAATGCCGATCGGATGCCGAACAGCAAGCCGATCGGAGCGGTGGCAAGCACACATCTCTGCAGCTCTACTTCACACGGCCCCAGAGCGATAGAAGCCCTTTGCGAACTCCTGCTTTATGTACACTTCAGGCGTCGGGTTTCCCCAACGGCGTTCTTTCTTCTGCAGGAAGTGAGCGACGGCAGGTCTCGGGTCATAGCGGCCAACTCCTGTTCCATTCATTGACACAAGCATACGGCCGAGAACTGTGTCCATCATAGTGTTGAGACGATGACTTGACTTTATCTGGTTATAGTGTGATACGGCTCGTTCAGTTCCCATGCTATGAGGGGTGAGACACATGAATGCAGCCAGGAGTTTCTGGCAGACACCGGAGCTGGTAGCCACCATAGCTTGCAGCTTTGCCCCGTTCGACACACAGCCATCACGAGCGCCACACATGCGTCGCCAGTTGTCAGCCACAGCGACTGCGAATTCGACCACAGCTTCTTCTCCGAACAGCATCGACACCAGGCCTCGACCTTCCTTTATAAACTCCGTCACGGACTCGGCTGTGAGGAGCGTCATCAGCACTTTTACTTGTTCCTCTTGGTCAATGTTGAGTCGCTCACACAGGAAGTTTTTGGTTGCTGCCACGATCTCTGTGCGAACTGCTGCTATCGATCGGTTCGAGGTTGTCACGTACTTGTTTTTTACGTTCCGATGACCTTTGTCTTCCCCGTCGGTCTGGCTGGTCCCGGCTTCTCCCGCGGTAGACGCCAAGAGAGCCTCCTCTTTGCCACTTGGCACGGGAGCGGCCTCCATCAGCTCCAGATAGTTTTTCGTTCCATCACGTGCTTCCAAGACGTCGGGGATTGTCAGGCTGTCCTGCTGAAGGCGCTTCTGCAGATGGCGGACTGACGTCATCGCGTCCACCATGACCGCAGTCAGGTAGTGGGATCTCCCTCCGTCCTCCCACTTCGCCAGGTACCCTCGTGCCTCCGACTTGGCTTTCTTCTCTTGCGAGGAAGCGATTTATCTCCAAACTTCTCGACACGCTGGAAGGTTTGCCAGCACGGCGTTGACCAGACTGAGAAGATGCTCAGCGAACCGCACCTCGAAATATGCTGGAAATGCATACTTTTCTCCCGCTTTCTTTAGCATCTTCGTCCTGGACTTCGATGAGCGAAAGTATGTGGCCACGCTCAGCAAGTCAGACTTCCACAGCCGAAGCTCCGGGACAGAGTTTTCAGTGCTCTCAACAGCCAGATCGGAGCGGTGGCAGACACACCACATCACCAGCAGCTTGTACTTGACATGGTCTTCCAGGCGTTTCCAGAGGCCACTGGACCGGCCAGTGTTGGCGGCTTCCCCATCTGTCGTTATGCCGACCAGCTTTTCGGTGTCCGCCTTGGCATGGTTCAGGGCGAGCGTAGTGGCTTCCAGCAAGCCCTCTGCACCCCCGCTCTCAGACTCGACTACGCCTAGAAAGAGAGAGGTGAGCCTGCCGCTCTCTGAGACTGTGCGGGCCGTGACGAACTTGGTGTCCAGCTGCATCCGATCCACGCTTCCATCCACCTGGACACTGAAACAGATGCCTGCATTGATGGTGTCTGCTAGCTTTTCTGCCTCCATAGCTGCAACTGACTCTAGCATATCCCGGTACACAGCTGGATAGAGGTAGTGTAGCTCTGTTCCAGAGGGAGTTGTGGGTGTGAACCAGTGATAAATTATTCGTGAAATAAGGTGGAATATACCACCTATTGAACAATGAGGAGACATCCTTCCCAAAGAAGTAATGACATCATGCCTCTTGATGTGTGTTTATGAAGTCCCCATGCCTTGTTTCTAATGGTGGTTTGTGTGTAAGTATCACGCTTATGCTCATCATTACATATTGTGATACATAAACATCTTGTGCGTAACGTGATTCCAAGTAATGAAATTACCCATGATATGGTCCCATGAATTTGCTGATAGTACGGCAATCTTAGCATGTTCATTAACATGAGCATCCCTAAACAAACGTAAGTATCCCTATATTAGGTGTCCCCCAAGCTAAATGAAAAAGATGCACATATAAGCAGGCCATAGGCTCAGAATTGAGTTTCAAGGACTTCAACAATGTTCTAAAGGACATCATTTCCATGGAGAATTTCGACATCTTAGTGGACTCGTTTCGACATCTCACACTTAACGAAAAACCAATATTTTAACGCTGCCTCCCCTCACCTGTTTCCGCCTCGTGGCGACACCTTTGCTTATGATGACTATGCTTTTGGTTTAAGAGCGCCGCAACGGTACAGTTATATGGTATATAGGTGTGTACTTACCAGTACAATGACTGAGAGCGGGCGTGGAGCCGTCACCAGCAGGACGGGCAGAGGCTGACGGCTGCTGGGAGCCGTCACCAGCAGGACGGACAGAGGCTGACGGCTGCTGGGAGCCGTCACCAGCAGGACGGGCAGAGGCTGACGGCTGCTGGGAGCCGTCACCAGCAGGACGGACAGAGGCTGACGGCTGCTGGGACGACAGCAGGGACAGAGGCTGACGGCTGCTGGGAGCCGTCACCAGCAGGACGGACAGAGGCTGACGGCTGCTGGGAGCCGGCACCAGCAGGACGGACAGAGGCTGACGGCTGCTGGGAGCCGTCACCAGCAGGACGGGCAGAGGCTGACGGCTGCTGGGAGCCGGAGGATGCAGGCCTACAAACGAGTCAATTAGCGATCAACGAAATGTGAGAGATCCATGACATTTGCTTTGTATTTCAGTGCAGTGAAGGAAATGATTTTAATTTTGTGTCAGTATCGTCATTTCATGAACGAAATACTTGGGTACTTGCCCAATGTTACCGGTAGCTTTCAGGCGCCACAGGGTGAATTTGTCCCGAATGTTGAGAATTCTCTTGGATCCCCTCCCCCGCAGAACTGGACTGTGAACTTATTTGCTAGACCCAGGGCATCGTCGACTGGTACTTACTTGAAAAATTGAAGGATTGATGGAGTAGAACAAGACCGGGCTGCCGACTCCCACTGTTTTTGGGCCTGCGCCCCTGACGTCTTACGTTTCATTTTAACGGGCCCCGATCCTTCCATTGTTAGTACTTGTATATGCAGTCTTTATGTAACTTGTAAGTGAAATAATTTCAATGGAAACTTCCACACACTACTTTCGCTGCTGTATCTGATTCCACAGCAAACGTAGCAACTAGCAGCCACCGACACCTCTCTGGCGGCACCGGCAACACAAATGAATGAGCATAAGGCGCGCAGATCAATGCACTCGCAGCATCACAGCGGCACGTCGCACGGATGAATTTGAGAGGCATGCGCTTGTTTTTATTACGCACCTCCTCGCGAAGGATTTTGTAATAAAATACCATGCTCGGCGAGGCTCGGCGTGGTACCGTGCAAAACTTACGGGTATCTACAGCGTTGCGAGTGTAAGTGCATACACAATGGTGTAGGTACTGTGCTTTAATACATCAAAGCGATAAAAAAAATATCACAGTGAGCGTTGGATGGCTCATTGATTGTACGGATCAAGTACAAAAAAATGTAGGTTTCTGATGGTTCCAACGACTTCTGAGGCAGCCAGGTTCTCAGAAAGATCCTTCAGCATGGGCCCTCACTGGGGTGGAAAGTCTCGACGACTGGGGTGGAAATCTGGGCGACTAGGGTGGAAGCTTCCACCCCAGTTAACCATGTTAAAATAGGCTCTGGTATGTTGGGCGGTGGTAATCAGGATGGTTGGTTGGTTATTTGGGCTCAGGGGCGCATCGACTGCGTTGGTCATACAGCGCCCACGGTAATCAGGATAGCTTAAGTACTAGTTTTTACGCTTACTATATTAAACCCAATTTTCATTGTCAATGCTTGAATGAATAGAATGCAATTTCCAGCGTTGGGTCGCGAATCTATCGAGAAAACACGGTTTTCTCAGCGCATCGCGAGGCTCACGAAATATTTCCTTAGTTGCATTACTCCACGACCGGACTCGCGGAGCATCCCCGGTTATCTACAAATGGGTGAACATCTATTTAAATTATGTAAGTAACTTACCCCATCCTACACACACACCTCAAAAAGTTATACGGGAACGCGCGGAACCAACCTAGGTGGGATTTTCTCCAGTTACTTGGCGCTTATTGTCATAGGGCACGTTCAGTTAGATCTGGCCACGGAGTCCATCGTCGTACGGCGGCCTCGTCTACGCCGACCGATTGACACGCCCGATAACACAGCCAACTGCCGACCACGACACCCCGTGATCGCCGCAGTCGGCTGGCTTATTGACCGCCAACCCGGGATGCTGTTGTCCGGCAGTGAGATCAAGGTCAGCGCCGGCGGCCCATGCGTGCTGGCGGCTGCAGGCGGCCGGCCGGCCACCGCGCCGGCCACCGAGATGGCCGGCCATGTGACAGGTGTGTCGTTGGTCGGGAAGCCACTCGATCAGGAGCCGGTTACTGGGCCGGTGGGTGGCAGCTATCGCCGACGAGCGGCGCGCCACAGATTCAGCATCGATCCGGCCCGGGGCAGGGCTGCGCCGTGTGGGCGAACGGACGCCGGCCGCCGGCTCGATCGCCTCGTGACAATCGGAGTCACATCGGCGAAGGTCGTCACGCAGACCGTGACGCCCATCACGGTCGTCACAACAACGGATGGGATGACCGTCACGGTCGTCACAACAGTGGGTGGCACAGCCGTTACACAGTGGGTAGGATAGTTGTCATGTGCATCACGGCAGTGGGTGGGACTGTCGTCACGGCCGTCACAACAGTAGGCCATAGAGCCGTTACACAGTGGGTGAGACAGCCATTACGGTCGTCACGGCAGTGAGTGGGATAGCCGTCACGGTCATCACGGCAGTGAGTGGGATAGCGGTCACGGTCATCACGGCAGTGAGTGGGATAGCGGTCACGGTCATCACGGCATTGAGTGGGATAGCCGTCACGGTCATCACGGCATTGAGTGGGATAGTCGTCACGGTCATCACGGCATTGAGTGAGATAGCCGTCACGGTCATCACGGCATTGAGTGGGATAGCGGTCATGGTCATCACGGCATTGAGTGGGATAGCCGTCACGGTCATCACGGCAGTGAGTGGGATAGCGGTCACGGTCATCACGGCAGTGAGTGGGATAGCCGTCACGGTCATCACGGCATTGAGTGAGATAGCCGTCACGGTCATCACGGCATTGAGTGGGATAGCGGTCACGGTCATCACGGCATTGAGTGAGATAGCCGTCACGGTCATCAAGGCATTGAGTGGGATAGCCGTCACGGTCATCACGGCATTGAGTGGGATAGCCGTCACGGTCATCACGGCAGTGAGTGGGATAGCCGTCACGGTCATCACGGCAGTGAGTGGGATAGCCGTCACGGTCATCACGGCATTGAGTGAGATAGCCGTCACGGTCATCACGGCAGTGAATGGGATAGCGGTCACGGTCATCACGGCAGTGAGTGGGATAGCCGTCACGGTCATCACGGCAGTGAGTGAGATAGCCGTCACGGTCATCACGGCAGTGGGTGAGATAGCCGTCACGGTCGTCATGGCAGTGAGTGAGATAGCCGCCACGGTCATCATGGCAGTAGGTGAGCAGTGAGAGGCAGACGGCACGGCAGCGCGTTGGCACACGTCAAGGACGCCATCACAAAGTGGGTTACGTTTGTCATGATCAGTACAGGAAGCTGTTTAGGGCGTACGTCTAGCGCACCAAAAGCAATACAGTCTGAGTCACTGCAATGGCCTACTTTTGACGAGTCTGTAAGCATTGCTCGGCACAGAGAGCAGCTCTGCCACAGTTGTTCCAAGCGTGGCCGTGAATGTGTAGGGTAAGGTTCCCCAAGTTTATCGGAACAACTTCAATTTTGTTTAAGCTTCATTTGTTAGCTTTCATGTTTTAATTCTACTTAATTTATTTTTCACTTTCTTAATTCAAAGCCTATCAATTACAGTGTGCATAATTCAGGGCGCCACAATTAGCAATTAGACTCGAGCTCAGGTGAACCGGTCTTGACCTTGGTAATTAGGGCTATGCATTGCAATGGCATGACATTACATTTGACACATTTGAAATCCACAGACCTTGGACAAATGAAGACGTCCACATAATGGAAAAACAGCGCGGCCGCGACAGTAACTGACTGGAAGAGCATGACATAAACGGAAGAAGTCTGACGTCGCAAGAAGTCTGACGTCTGACGTCTGACGTCGCATCTGACGTAAATGGCGCGCGTATGCGCGTCAAAAACGTCCCCCTGTAATCAGCCCCCTGTAACGTCCCCCTGTAATCAGCCATTAACCGGCTACACTTCGCCCCTGTAATCAGCCCCCTGTAACGTCCCCCTGTAATCAGCCCCCTGTAACGTCCCCCTGTAATCAGCCATTAACCGGCTACACTTCGGTTGTTAGCCCGAAGTTCAGTTGGCCATCACGCAGCTTCAGTGATGACATGGCGAGTAGATGAGCGATTTGAATGATTATTCTACGGCAGAAAAAAAGAAACTGAATTGTCATGTTATAGCGATATGTAGGCTGCGATTGGTTCTGCCATTGGTCAATGCCGCAGTTCCTTCTCTCCTGAACATGGAGCTGAGCTGTCATATAGTAGTGCCACCCTTTCTTTTGTGGTGGCTTCGTTCACCTCAGTTGCTCAGTGAATGTGTTAAGCCTTTATTACACGAGCTATGGCGGGATATCACAAAGACGTTCATGGTGCGAGATAAGGTACTTATATCTTAGAGTTCTCACTGGCGATTGGAAGTAATGTAAGGACTGAGCAATGTTTTTTTCTTCTAAATGCAGACTGTGGTGGCATACAAAATGTGCAAGTTGTTCAATATCAGCATCCAGTATCTTAATAGCTAAAGTGATGCTATTTTTGCCTTATCTCCTCATGTCATTGTTCATTTTTTGTTCCAATTCTATTTTTAACCTGACTATGTTGAGAAAGTCATGCACACAGCTAGATCAATGAACAATATTTATACCTTTTCAGGAAGAGCTAGGCAACATTTGAAGTCGCTGAATTCCTGTCAACGCACATATGTTACTGCTAAAATTTGCTCATGGAAGGCACAGCGCACAGGCGTCTCTATTGCATGCGAGAAATACAAACATGGTGAACAATGCAAGAAACTAAAGCGAAGAACGTAAATGCAATGTACGAGGGGCTCGTATATACCAGCAAATAGCTCGGCTGTCCAAGGAAGTTCCAGAAAATTATGGCCACGGGAATGAAAACTAACAGAAAAATTGATATCGCACCCTTCTTACGATTTGCAAGGTAGAGTTAAATCATATTTATTGACATTTGTCACACCATGAATAACTTTCTACCACAAAGACCTTTCAAGCAAAAGCATGATGTTGTTCAAGGAAACATCACGGGATATGTTCGGGAATTATGCTTTGCACGTTTCTAATTCCAAATCGAAATCGGACATATTCAGACCTGAAGTTTGATGGCAGGAGCGAAAATGATGAGGTGTCGCCCAAAAGTTTAATTCATCACAAAAACAAAGAGCAATCCTAAGCGTTTTCCCTAATGCTAGTTATTATTGACATCATCTTTTATTTTGATGCACGAAGCTTTCAAATGTGCCCAAATTTTTTCTCCTTGCACACGTCGCAATTTCCTTGAGTATTATATAGTCAATGACAAGGTATCTGAGAACTCAATTGCCAGCTACCTGTCGTCAAACCTTACGCACAAACTATGTTCAGATATATCAACAAGTGGCGTATGTGATGTGACTTTGAGAGGAACAATACCAAAGACAGGGCATACCTAAGTACATCTCTCCGTGGAAACTCCCCTCGCAAGACCACGATTTGCTGCTTTTAAGTGTGTGTACAGAAAGGACAAAGATAAAATCACCATGTTGAAGGTCTCTAGCGCGAACTATTTGGAAATGGCACAATAAAACTCACAGGGTTTGAGATTTGAGCCCAGGAGTTTTCACTCCTGGGCCGTAAAGCGGCTCAGGAGAAGGATGCACCTGAAGGTTTGCGCTGACCAGTGACGCCAAACATGCCTTTATTTTCGATGGATTCCGATATACAAACACAAATAAAAAGACATACTGCATTCCTCATAGCCTCAAATTGTGCCCAATTGTGGAGCATAAGTGGGGACTTTTGAAAATTATTGTGGCGTTCAATGCATGGAAACAATGAGTGGTTCATGGGGCTCATCCCATAGAGTGCCATGCTAAGAGAGCAAGAAGTTGATGAGGTTAAGGCTAAGATGACGGAGCCCAGGCCCCACCAAAAGTACAGGAAGCTCCATCTCCGTCCAGAAGCAACTCTTCCGGCAGTACTTCCCCGGTGCGGCAGCCACACATAACCACCCGACAGATTGACGACAGGTCTGACACGTTGGCACTGCACGAGTCCGACATAGAGGCGGACCATTGGTCAAACATAGAGGCGGACCATTCTTCTGACACTGAGGCGGACCATTCGCCCGACACACGGCCGAACCACACACTGCCAACGAGTGGCACTCACCGAGAGGAACGAGTGGATCAGGTCGGCCTTGACGATGGCCAGCGGCTTGCTGCGCACGATCACCGTGTAACTCTCGTCACGCTCGGAGCCCATCAGCGTGCCGAACCAGGAGCGCTTGGTCAGCTCGGGCGACGACTCGGGCGTCAGACGCGGCTCGTCACACGGAACTGCAACACAGCCCGGGCTGGAGTCGACTCGACCGACAGGCAGCGCGCCGCAGGTGTGCAACGGGCTGGTGGTTCTCTGTGACACCACGGGTGTGCAACGGCCCAGCGGCTCTGTGTCACGCATTCCGAGTAACATTGACATGTGGAATGACGTCAGGTGGCGACAGAAGCGAACCAGCGAGCACGGACGGTGGCGGTGACATGCCCACTTATTCTGGGCCCGACACTTAATTCGAGAAATAGAAAGACATCGTCCTGGCCTTGCGTTCCTATTGATGAGGCCGGCGTGGATGGCTCACTTACGAGCAGGAAAGCGTGTTTATCACACGACTGTCAGACCGACCCACCTGTAGCGACACCGGATCCAACCCCGAACACGCTCGAATTAGTTTTAAAATGACTTGGTGTTCTAAAAGTGTCGTAGTGGTAAGCTTGAAGCATATAGATATAGACAGTTGTGTGACGCCTAGCTGTGCGCCTCTAAACTGCAGATACGCTAGAACGACTAGAAACAAGATGTCAGGAGCATTGATGTATCCAGTCCCGGCCCGTCTACTTTTTACTCTTGAAAACATTTCAACCATCAATATCCGCTCAGCCAGACGACGGGATAGCTCCATTATAAACACATCATCTATGTCACAAAACAGGATGTAGTACTTCAGAATATACTCTCTCTTATCTCAACCAATGTGCAGGCCGGGCCTGATTTTCGGTAATTTGTTCTGGTGCCAGTGGCGTCAACAGTCATTTTATGAGGCCCACGTTCACCAGGATATAGCCCAGTCGGGATTCTGATATATTCTGGAGATTAACAGAATATACCCGGTCATGACCAGGACACACCCCAGTCATCAACCGGATACGCCTTGGCACGCCTTGATCGTGATAAACCCAGTTTCAACACAAATATATTCCGATGTTGACCCAGACATAGCCTGGGCTAGACCAAGATTATTAATGACGATGGCTCAGATATAGTCCGATCCTGCCTCGGTTATAATCCGGGCCTCATCCGGAAAAAAAACTCAGGTATGATCCAGACACACCGCGGGTATCATAGGGAAATGCTGATGTAAAGAAAACACATCCTTCACTGAACAGTATTGTGGGAGACAAAATAGTACCGAAGCGAAGTATCCGGAAAATATGCTTCCTCTGTAGCATGACTATTAATGCAAATATCCTTCGTTTCTTTTCAGCGCAAAGGGTCATTCACTTAACATTTTATCATCTCAAGTTCCAAAACAATCATGCATAAATTGAAAACCCTACCGTATCACCCATGGTGTAAGCGTCGAGGTTTTAGCCGGAGCGGATCCACTAGCCATGCGCGGTATGAAGTTAAATGCAGTATCAACACGTTTTTGCGAACCTAGGCTATGTGTCTGTGCTGCTCTATCTTCAGAAGTTGTGGGCACAGCGCGATTTAATTTCTGCATACCTGACTTTTCGCGAAAATTTGCCCTTTGACATACTTTGGACGGTTACTCATTGATCAATATAAAAAAGAATGATGTTTGAACTGTTTTCTGCCACACGACGCATTGGCTTTGTCCGAATATTTTATCTCGATAGCAGTGGGATGGCGAGGGGTGGCAACCACCCCAACTCGGGTTGGAATGATGGCGGAGGGTGGCAACCACTCAAACTCGGGTTGGAAGAATGGCGAAATTCTGTCAGTAAGCAAGAGCCTTTGGCCTTAATTGTGCACTCATGATTCTTCGTTCTTTCCTCGGCCTTTCGTCTGGTGATCGGTATAGCTGGCTTCCATATCACACACATATTGCTACTGAAGATTGTACATTTCTACATGTATTTATATGTAGTCAGCATTCATGCTAAATTATTCAGAAGATCATGTCGCATATTCTTAATCTGCTGACAAGAGACCACAAGGGTTGTTTGTGTTTATGAAGGTACATGGCCAGTCCTGACCAGGGTGTACCTGACCAGGGTGTCCTGACCAGGGTGTCCTGACCAGGGTGTCCTGACCAGGATGTCCTGACCAGGGCGTCCTGACCAGGGTGTCCTGACCAGGGTGTCCTGACCAGGGTGTCCTGACCAGGGTGTCCTGACCAGGGTGGCAAGTGATGATTCGGAAATGCCGCGACCCTGACCCGGTTGTCCACTGGTCCTGGACCAGAAATACACGGGTCATACCAGGCTGTCCACTGGCCCTGGGACAAAAATATCCCTACTACTACCCAAATATACGCAAACCAGTCTTGAACAGAGCATACGCCAACCATGACCCGACAAAACCCGGTATTGAGCCGAATATCCTCTCAGAGACAAGTTCTTAACTAAGATGTAGTCCTGACCTGGATAGAACCCCCTGTTCGATCTGGATATACCCTGACGTAGACTCGAATATGCATCGACCCTGACTAGGATTCGGCCTGGCAAGCCCTGACTGACATATACAGCTCGGCTCTCAGGTGAATATACGCTGCGCCTGAACAGGATGCACCCCAAATGACACAAATATACCCTGCATCGTCCCGGCGCGGATCCAGCCCGGTGCTGACTCGGCTATACCGTGAGAGGGCACGTACCGTAGGAGTGGACAGAGTGGAAATGGGGGAGGGCTGATCAGCCGGCGAATGTCACCACCAGACGCTGACGAGAGCGGCCCGTAACCTCAGCGCGGCGCCGCCGGTTTGGGGCGGGCTAGCCGAGTGCGTCGCCGACGATCGATAGCGTTCAGATCAGCTGCCGACATCGCGATGCCTCCCGGCCCCGTCGGTCACCACATATCCTGGACGGGCGCCCTCTCTTCATTCTCCTAGCTCGTGCCCTACCCGCACCAGCAGCGCGCTCGCTTGCGTCGCACGCCTGGCCCATAAATATTATTTTTTTCCATCTTTAGCAGAGGCAAAGTGCTATCCGCTAGAGATATGCTACGTTAAAGAAAGAGTTACTTTAATCCGGCTTATGTGGCATCCGGTTATATCAAATAAGAAAGACAGGAAAGATGAGACGCCAGAAAGCAAGGAACGTGGCGTAAGGGCTGATACATACATACACAGGTGGAACATACACTTACATACATACATACACGACACTTAGAAGGATACTTGGAGGGTGGGCAGCATCGTAACCTTCGGAGAGGCTCCACTGCCCACCTGCGACCTGAAAAGCGAAGCGGAGGCCCGACGCCCAGGGCGAGTCGTGGGCGTCGGGCCCGACCTTGTATGTGTAGGTGTATGTTTGAGTGAAATCTTGGAAAAACCTGAGAAGGTGAAAAAGAACCAAGCAGCTTGAAAAACCCGTAGGGAAAAACCAAGCACAATTTATATGGAGAACCGTCCGTTATGGCCAAATTGGATCGGTCTCTGCCACTGGCGGATCCAGGGGGGCATTCCGGCCATGGCCCCCCCAAGCGCTTCAAGGGGGGGGCATAGTGTCTTTTGCCCCCCCCAAACCAACAAAGGTAAACTGAATTAAAATGCAGTAACCTTTGCTGAGGTTAAAAAATAGCGTTCCGGGTGAAGTAATCTCCAATTTTAAAGGTATTTTGTTATAATTGTTTGGAGGCACAATATGGTAGGATAGTAGATTCTGACACATCGAAGGTTCTATGCTGTTGAAGTTCTGCTTACAGCAAGAGATAACGAAATCAGCAGTTTCCTTATTCCTTCGTCAGATAGGTTCATGGAGTTTGTTTAGCCAGTAACGGGCAAGCGGACCCAGTGAGCCAGATTTCGGAAGCGGAATTTGAACAGGATGTTTTGTGCGAGTGACCAGTTGAGCCCAGTTGAGCAGCATGTTTCGTATGTTGGTGTTGGGGTTGCTAAGATGAAGAGACAGGCTACATTGACTGATTTTTTTCAAGAAGAATAGCAAGAGGAGGTACACTGGCGGATCCAGATTCTGACACACACCGAAGGTTCCATGCTGCTCAAGTTCTGCTTACAGCAAGAGTTGACAAAATCGGATCCGCCAGTGTGTATACGTGCTCGAACGTTGACGTGGTACAAGACGTTGAACGTGAACGTGAACGTTTTGGTAAACAAGAACAAAAATCCGGTAACATAGAAACGGTGGAGGTAGGCTGGGGCTCCTACACAGGTAACTATGTTGTCAATTTGTTTTTGTTATTATTATTTTGTTTTTTTAATGGGCCCCTTTGCAAAATAGGGGTCGAAATCCGGTGCTTTTAACCAAAAATAGTGGTAGAATAGGCACCCTCCAAATCCGTTCGACCCCACCTCTGACGCAATTCCTACGTACGCCATGGGGGAGGGGAGGGGAGGGGCTGACGCCGAAAACCGAAAGTTGGCCCCGCCCCCCAAACCGGTGGGCTAGATCCGCCAGTGGTCTCTGCCTACCTAGTGTGATATAACCTATATGTATGTGTTTTGCGACGACGGAGATGATAGCGTTTCACTTCAAATTACTTCCTCGAGTTTGGTGCTGTGCAAGAATGTAAATAGTAGCTCAATGAGCTCCGGGTGTTTGTCACCGAGAAGGCTTGGCAGTGAAAGTGAAATCTGATGTTGGGCAATGTAGGAAAGCATGGGGCGACGTTGTAATTGGTAGGCAGGGCAGATAAGTAAGAAATGTTCCACAGAGTTATGTACATCACATGTTTGGCAAGGCGGAGCGCGGCGAAGTTGGCTGAAGAGGAAATCATGTGTGAGTTTGGTGTGCCCGAGTCGGAGCCGAGCAAGGAGGATCTCATGTGAGCGTGTGTGTTGTCGGGAAGAGGGCCATTTGGCGAGAAGGGGTTTAATGTGGTGTAAATGTGTAGTGTTGTGGTTCCAGCATGCCTGGAGATATGTGTTGAATAGTTGGTTGGTGAGGGACAAAAGGTCACAGGGGGGGGAACTTGGAGGTTGGGGTGGGTGGGAGGTCGATGGCTCCACGAGCGAGCTCATCCGCCCGCTCGTTGCCCGGAATCCCCATGTGGCCAGGGACCCAGAGCAGTATGAGTTGAAGGTGAGCATGATGCGTGTGATAGAGTTGACGGATGGCGTGGAGTGTGGGGTGTGCAGTATTGTGTATAGCTGCGAGAGCATCGATGGATGAACGTGAGTCAGTGCAGATGATTGTTGGTGTGGTGATGTGGTGTTGAACAATGTGGCGTAGACAGGCGTAGATTGCGACTAACTCTGAAGTGTAAACCGAGTGGTGTGGTGTTAATTTTATTTGGCCAAAGTTGGGTCAACCACACCAGGCAGCTCCCGTACCGTCTGCGGTACGGGAGCCATCCGTGTAGAAGCATGTGAAATGGGGGCGGGCTGCTTGATATTCGAAAAATGTTTGTTGGGTTTCGAGGAGGGAAAGTACTTTTTTTTTGGTGCAAGAGATATTCGAGGTTGGGATGATACCTGTGCCAAAACGGGATAAAGATTGTTGTTCAAAATGGCAAATGATTAGAATGCATCCGATCAGTGGCTTTCCTACACCATGCATCAATATTGTGCGGCTAACTGCAATGGGTGGAGAAGTTAAAAAATGATTGGCGAAACCCAATTCATGGACACAATGAGTGCTGCAAAATTTGTTGATGGGGCTCACCCGATAGGATCTTATGATAAGAGAACCCCAGGAGTTGGCTGGGCCAAGGCAAAGATGGTGGGTCCAGGCTTCACGAAAATCGTAGGAAGCTCCACCCCTACTCACCACTTCACCTGCAGGTGCAACAATAAACTACATTAACATGCTTTTGAAACACTATCGGTACCACTAAAGTAAAAAGCTTATTTATTAACCAGCTTACGTGATGTGATATTATGGTAATTACGAACTCATACGGACTCCAATGGTACCTGGAGGTAGGTCATCAACATTTGTCCCAAGATTTACATATTTCAGTGGCAAATGGCACACAGCTTGGAATAATTTCCCACTCCTTTCTCCTAATATTGTTGGAAGTCCTACACTCCGCTATTTTCCTATCATCTTTTTAATTGTTGTACTTCCTTAGTTTTCCACTCCCAATCTTCCAAGCATAACTTTACACTTTGACATCCAAGCTAAAAGAATGTTTGAGAGGTCTCCCATCCGTCGTATAATTTCCACAACTTCCACACCCTGAAATTGTCACAACTTGGCAATTTCAACACAGAAATAGCCTTCCCTACGGCTGTACAAATGCTTCCTTACCTCAGCTACACCCAGCCAGACCAGTAGATTTTTGGTGAATCACACTTGCAGTCTGGGAATGTTGACAGGGAACCAAAACTTAGCATGCGTCACATGCGAAGATAGCTTCCAGCTATCTGCATCCAAATACAATTATTTAAAGCTAATATATTAGCACAGTTCTATGAAATATCACTTTTAGTTAGAGAGTATGACCGCGCTCAGGCGCCGTCAGTGCGCATGTTCGCACCAAGACACCGCCGAGTGGAATGACTATCTCCCACCAATAGAAATGGTCGTTATAGTTACTACCTGTCTGTGATTGGTTGGTATTTTGCCCATCACTATCAAAGTACCTGTTTCTTCGTCTCGGTCCCCATCGGCAACCAGGACCGAGATTCTGGCAGGAAAGCTACCAAAAATCTGGTAGTATAGGCGGATGCGGTAATAAGTGTAGGTAATTTAGGATGAAATAGTTGTTTTGAACAGCTCAATGGGACAATATTTTCAAATCGTTAGTCCTCTGAGCTATTTCCATCTGCAAAATGGAATCTATATGAACTTCAACGCATATTTCGATGCACTCAGTACCCCTTTCTAAATAATACTAGCATCGCCTCATCTCGGTTCGGTACGGTACCGAACCGATAACTGCATCATATAGACATCGCAAGGTGGGCAGTCCGTCCAAGTGATGAACATGGTTCAGCCAGTATACAGAACTGGGAGCTATTATTTTAAAATGAAGTATCAAAGTGATGAAATTGAGTCACGTGTGCGGTATGGGAAGGCGTTACTTGCCCACTGCCGGTGTCATGACCGGGCGCCTAGCGAGTGACTATGGATATGGCCGCCACCATTACCGGTGTCCGCCAGCCAGCGCCGGCAATCATTGACCCTTGAAGCACGAAGACTGTTATTTTATTTAGTTATTTACTGAATATTTGGTACACATACACATGTTTCTGTGTTCCAGCATAACTGTGAGGTTCTTTTTTGTAAAGTCAAGTTGAAAATATCACAACAAAATGTTTTGGTCTTCGATTTTGCAATTTTCTGTCATTACATATATTGAAAATCCGAAAGAGTGATTGCATGGAGCTGCTTCCGGGCTATAGCTTGACATAAAATGCATCAAACTATGCTACATATCATGTGGCTTAACGTAAACATTTAAAATCGAAGGAGAGATGGGGTTAAGAGAGAAATTATCAATTTAATTGCTCCAAAGGACAGTACGTGCAATGGGCATTTTGTGTCCTGAAGTTGTGTCCCCTCATATGATGTTTCAAACCACAACCCTAAAATTCCTAGAGATACAAAAATTTAGCACAAAAAGCCACCAACCAAAGATACGCTCAAATCGTGCCTCTGCAAGTCCAATCTCAATCTGACGCAACGGACTATAACCTCCGACTTAACGTTTCCAAACAGAGGTGCTGTTGAAGCGAAGCAAAACAAGCAAGAACCTGCTGCTTGTGACAGCATCTTGCAACTGACATCGAGCCGGTAGTATGTTGCCCAACGAGTTCGTTTTGCAATCTGGGGGTTCAAGGGCCGCTGGTCGCATTGGATTTCGTCCTCCACTCGACCTCTTTCGTAAGAGATCATCGACACTACATGGCAAGGTACTGAGTTGGTCGCAAAATACCTAAAGTTCTTCTTCTGCGATTGCCACCTACTGAGTATACTCGGTGCCACTAGATGTCCTTGAGATAGTGGCATTGCAGTCCCGTGCCGGGACGGGCTCAACAGGAACGCGCTTCTTGTGTTCGGCACCAGCTCCTCATTGGCGTGGCGTCGTTCGATCAGCGGCGTGGGTCATGGCTCCGTCCCAGCCGCCGAGTGACGGCCGACCTGCGGTGGGCTCCAAGACCCGTCGCGAGTCGTGGTAACCTTTGGCAGGTCTATTTGCTGTTTCGGCGAAATCAGCATTGATCAACGCGACAGACGTGGATGTGATGTAACACGCCATTGATCAATTGTTACCGATATCGGCCTGTCACGGGCTCGTCAATGCATCGATTCGGCCGAGCCCAACTCCGGTGCAGCTGCGCATTATCATCACCATTCGGGCTGACCTTCAACCCAGTATTCTGGTGTCACCGACGCCCATAGCCGATTAGCTCACGGCTATCGTGCGCGCATCTTTGGTGTGTCCGCCCCGCGCCGTTGACCATGCACCGATGGCATAGTTAAGTGGAATTTCATATTTCATATTCTTGCACCTGCCTCGATTAGACTATGACATAATGTACGCTGCAATCGATGGTATCGATGGTATCGATGGTATCGATGGTATCGATGGTATCGATGCTGATACCAAACTGGAGAAGAATTGACGCAAGATGGTCTTAACAACACCGGGGCTCTTCCATAGAGCGGCAATTAATGCGCAATGTGCATAGCAAGGGGAATTAATACACCAGGCGAGTTGAAGTGTTACAATTAGGAAAAATAACTATATTAGTGGTGAAGTACTGGATGTTGCAGCAGTAGGTAGTATTTTATGACCCTACACCAGGACATATTCAGGAGTAGCACGAAGAAACGTTGTTGAACCAAAAACCTAAAGCAAGCGACCAGCTAATAGTATCTCAGGACCAACACCGAAAGCATTATTCAAACCTGCATATGACAATACGATGCTAAATCCACCCAATCGTAATGTAGGGCAAACATCCGAATTTCTGCACCTAGATACGGCCTCGATTTGGAAGAGGTTAGACAATGGACAAGTTTCATGTCGGGACAGGCTGTATTTTTTCAAGTTCCACTTGTTATTTTTAGTTTTAAAGACGATGGTGGCAGTCATGTATTTCTTAAGAAGCCCTAAATTACATAAATAATTCAAAGAAGCACTTCAGAATGTTTCGCTTTGTGATTGGTCAACATATATGTGACGTCACATATGTAGAGTTCAGCGATGCTTGACTGCCGCACATTATATCTTCCATTTGGGATGCTGCCAATTCGAAATAATCGTGACAGTTTTAGCGTGGATCACATCCGATCGTCAGGGGCAAATGGATCGTAGAAAACGACACTATTATTCTTGTTTGTACCGATGTATACAAATGCAACCGCAAGTAAGCCAGAAGCAATGTACATCGGCCTCCCGAAGGCCGACAAGATGAAGGCGTTGTCGAGCGATTCTGCATGCCGAGACAGTCCGATGGTCTCTGCTAGTAGCCCCGCTTGCTGCGACGAACATTTATATGTATAAGTGTTATATAAATGTATATGCACCACTGGTAGACAGGGGTACGAGTATTTTGATAGGCGTGGGCACGCCTAAGGATGAGGGGAAAGACTGGAACCAGAGTACTTTCATCAGAAGTGTAAACATTAACGTTTTTCACATCAACGTTTAGCTTGAAACGGTGATTTTATCTTCCACTTTTGTGAAACTCCCACAAAATAGAAGTATAATTTTTACAAAGATGGGAACTGTGAAATGTTAGTATCCATCTTGTTGGAAACATGGATGTCCACAGCCCTTTCATATTAGCATTAAGTCAAGAGAATTGACATTTTCTAGCTGGCTGCAGCATGCTGAAGATGGTAAGACATTTCGCAAATTTGTGTTTTAAGGTAATTTTTGAAATCTTGGAATTTCTTTTCCCAGCGCAATGTTCATGCATGTGGTCAACATGATGTGGCTATTCGTTCTCTCTGCAAATGCATACTTTCCAGTTGGCTGGCAAAATAACACCAAAAGTGGGCTTGGAGATGGGTAATATAGAATAAAATAATGCAAAAAAAGAGAAAAAGTGTGGCATAGCATAACCTAACATAGCCTAACCTCCCATGGAAAAAAATCGAAAAGTGCACAAAGTTATGTAATTTTTGCCTATGCTTCCTTTAAGAAAAAAAGTCATTTAAAGAAATCAAGATAACCAAATCTGACATAGCCAAGCCTAGCCGCTTTGCTTCATGCAAGTCAAATGTATGCAAAATTTGCATCATGAATACCTTAAAGTACAATAATCCCAGACTGCCTTTACATTTTGCAACAAACTTCAGAAACCCAGCAGCAGTATACTTGTAATGTAATCAATCACTTCAATTCAAAAGATCAACCTGAAAACATGTGTACCTCGTCTAAACTCCATATGGTATAGCAAAATCATCCCTGCAATTTCTCATTTGATAGCAGTCCCTTTTTGCAATATCTCCATGGACGTCATCAATATATTGCAGTAATTGGAGCAGGCATTGTACCCACTCTGTTCCATCACAATACTGCTTGAAGGTATGCTATGACATCTGCCAAACTATCACAATACACATGTGCCTTTCAACTGCATCTCTATGTATCTGCCCATATATTTTACCAATCATATATGTGAAATGTGCAATATTCACAAATCAATATAAATTGGCATGCTATTAATTGATCATTTATAAAGTACATACATTGGGATGCATCTTGCAGATTACTACACTATGGAATGCCAATTGTGGAACTAGGAATAAACAGCTTCTGTTTTGCTGAGGAGAAGCCATGGTGTTCGCTCAGCTAAGCCACACATAAATTATGTCATTGTCTTTTCCATTATTTTACTAATTTAACCCATAAACAATACAAGCTTTTGCCGTTTTTACATACGCACCGCATTGCGCCGGATTTGGAACAAAAATGTTAGTTCCTGTATTACCACCATAATAGATTACCTACCCTTCCAAGCTACATATTTTCGTTAAAAATTGGTAACATTTCAGTAGCACAAGCCCTCGCCGTTGTATCCATGACGCGAGTCGGTTGAAAAACTTCGCATGGAACGATCCAATGTTTGGTTCCCTGTGTGTTTCAGGCTTGGCCGCTTCGCGACCCCCACATATGTGACGTCATTGCAACGAGAAGGTTTTTAAATTGATGGCAACCCCTAAGTGAAATTATTAAATTATGATGTAAATGATTCTTCTGTGATTTTACAAAATAAATCAGTTTCATCTACGAAGTATTATTACCGTTTTTTTGCAACCAAAAACCCATTACGTGAAACTTGTCCATTGTAAGCTGTCATCTTTAGGCCTTGATCCATCCACTGGTATAAAATATTATTACGATAATGGTTTCCTAGAATACACATCAACGCTGTGTCTGTGATTTATGAACCATGATGAGCGCTGTTTATTCAAAGATTGTTGGGTGTAGCGAATGTGAAAGGATTAACCCTTGCATTACCAAAGTTCTAAGGGCAAGTTGCTTACAAAGGTAAAGGGAGTGGTCGAGCAGACCTGGCCCTCTCTGATCTTCGGAACTAAGCGTTGTAGAGGAAAAACGGCATTACAAAGTCGGTTAAATTTGTGGCTGGGAAATGTTTTATAGACATTCATTCATGGAACATTTATGTATGGATCTATGAACATGTTTCTTTTTATGGAAATGCAGGCCACATGCATGACCTGTCATGTCAGGTCATTTGTACCTTTTTTTCGATTTGCAGCAACAATTGAGACAACACTTTTTTTTTTAATTTGCAAATAATTTTTAACTCTGAAGGAATCTGGAATAATTCGGAACCTCCAAAAATTTCCTAAGATGTGAAACAACATGCATGCACATCTCGCTGTCAAGCAACATACAGAGCCAGGTCGCTTGCTTCCAAGGGGAAGGTTGCATATTCGAGCCCCGGCGGGCGGGCGGGCGCTTAAGTTTTGGAAGGCTTGGTGTCGCCCTTAATTAGCCAGGTGATATCCAGTCAATATTGCGATTTGGATGCGGCATCTCGCTAAAGAACATCAGCATGAGTTTCTAAATTCAAGCATACACAAACTAATCGGAAGAGCTAGACATTAAGTTGGTGTGGGTTCGAAACCCGGCAGACGTTCATTTTTTTCAGACTTAGTCACTTCCACCATTACGCAAGTGATACTCAGAGTTCATTGCATATGTGTTGGAAATGTCGTGGCGGGCATGCTGCCCATGAGGTACGCTCCGACATCATAGACGCAATTTTAATCAGCATCTATAAAAAGGTACAATTCAAGGTCAAGGTCACCTTAATATTATGTCAACTTGATGTAAGCCCAAGCCACGGCATATCTGAACCAAATGTTGGAACACTTATGATCGAGCAATCCAAACCTGGTCCTGCAAGGCGTGAAACATGAGTGTTATTCCGGTTACCGCAAAACATGACCAATTCTGTGGTGCGATCTTTCCAAAACATGATCACTACTAAGTAACCTGATAAACCTGACACATGAAAACCGCAGGGAATGTGGTAACGTGGTATAAGTTAAGCGACGTCCAATACCAGCAACATATTCCTTTCGTTTTTCAGCTATATCCGAAAAACGTTTCGGGGATCGTCTCTACCTCTGTCCGTTCACCGCACCTCCTCGTAATACGAGGGTTAAGTACTCTTGAATCTACGATATAGGCCTGGTCATGTCAAATATTCCGACGCCGAAATGTTCGTTTGCATCCCAGTGCTCCATGTTTCGATGTTTTTCCATCAAACGTCCACCCATAGATGTGTCCAATCCACGCAAGCGTGTGTCTCCGAAATACTTGTTGAACTTACTTAGAATGCCGAGTTTAGTTTCTCCCCCTCATTTTGTTCTAATTGTATGTAAGCTGTATTGTGATTGTGTCGTATTTGTAAATAGTACGTAACACACAATTGACATACGTGATCTTGCACACTATATTCTTACCGGACGTCTCCCTTCGTACCGTTTCCTATTTCTATGTCTATTAAAGCCAACGATGAGTCCTACTTTCAGCTGGACACGATGGTATGCTAGAGCCGAGCGAACTAAACAGGATTTATCATGCGCAATTGGAGAGGGGGGGCGAAATCCGCCCACCCCTCAGATTTTTCGTAAATAACTCCCATTTTACTGATCGATATACGCCGTTTTTGTGTACCTGCTTAGAAATGTCCGGCGCGTCGTTTAAAACAAGAAAAACGAAAATCGGCTGACAGTCTTTCGAGTTAGAGGCCGTCAAAATCAAAACATTTCCTAGCTTCAGACCACAAAAATCGGCGCTGAAGCGCTTCACGTATATCGGCAAAAGGGAAGTGTTCTTGGCAATACTAGCGACTTGTTTGATGTATATTGTTATACTATATTGTTTCAAGATCATGCTAGATCACCTAGGTCAATTCAGGTCAAATTCATGACAGGTCAATGGAACCAAATTTGTTCAATTGGAAGGTTGTCATAAACGCAAATGATAGTCATGCGATTCATGTTATCATACTCATAATCGATTCATGTTATTTTGCATGTTACTCCCAACTGAAAACTTCTGTTTTTGTCATTGTGCACTTAAGCGTTTCCATACTTCATTCATGTACCTCAGCCCTTTCTTCGTGAAGCCGATTGCGCCGGACCGCCCGCCGATCCGGCGGGCGGCCCGGTTCCGGTAACTGGAACCGGTAACTGACCCGATAAAGTGCTGATATATTGGTAACCTGAGGTCAAATGCCGGATCTATCATCTGTATTGCATCATTAGTTATGTCCAAAACATCATTGATGTCAATTTTGGAGCATTTAAACACAATCGCAGCGATCCATAACCATGTCCAGCAAAGCCATGCAAAACAAGCCCAATATGACATATGTGACCACATTTTACCTTGAAGATATTGACATAAGGTCATGCAATTTGCACACAATATAGCTTAGCGCCACACCCATCTACTCTGAAAATATCGTTACTCTAGTTATAATAGGGGCCGAGATCTTATGAGGGGGGGGCGGAATCCGGCCCTCCTCTTCAGTGCGCGTAATTTTCAGAGGACCTCTGGGGCGCGTGTTAAGGGCCGATCCGTTGGTTCAAGTGGCTCTTGCACATCGTGTATGTACGCTGATCTAATAAGAAAACTAACTTGTCTACGGAAATTGTCGTCGATGAATAGAAGTTTCACGTATGTATGGATCTTTGGATCTTTGTGTGGGATGATCGTCTCAGGGAGGGTGTGCGATTGGCTGGGAAGGGTTGCTGTTCGTGCCGCCGCCCTCACTCTGTTTGCAAGGCATCCGTTTTATAAAAGAGAGGTCATTTTGGCTAAGCCTCTTTCGCAAGCATCAGGATCACATCCGAGCTGCTTTTGTCATTGATGATACTGGGGCGGACATATTAATGGACGTTTAGCGGACTGAGCTGTAGTTAATGATGATAGTGGCTGCCATCAGCTTGTAATGCAGCTCTGTGAAATGGCTTCCATCGACATGCACGATAAACATGGTGACGAGAAAAGATACTGCATTTTTCTCCACGGCATTCGCTAAAGTGGATGATATGTTCGGATGCACCTTGCTCAGCGGCCAGACGAAAGCCAGTAGTGGTTGCAGACGGTGTATCTAAATGCTGAAAATATCGTGTATGTATCGCGTGTAGAGCCGTGCGCAGGTGACAAGAAGCCAAGAGCTCTGCCCAGGTAATGCACAAATGCTTCAGCAAGCGACACCGATTGCTGCCCCTATTGGTACGTGGTCGATACGTGGTCGGTACGGATTGCTGCTCTTGTCGTTACGTGGTCGATACTGATTGCTGCCCCTGTTGGTACGTCGAGTTTTCAAACGGAATACATTTGCTGTGAAGGATATGAGTCCGAGGTATTTTGCAATCGGGTTTACACCGAAGAGACGCAGTGAACCATGGTTTTCTCCAATGAGTTCCATGATGGCTTCAACACGTCTCTTCGGCATATTTTCCATATGTACTGAGTATACGGTTATTGCTCCCGAGGTGAAACGGTGTGTCTGAGATAGGACAGGAAGTCGATTTGCTAAATATAATTGTTGCAGATGTTGGGGTCGAAAAACGAGACCACACATCAGGGCTCATTCATATACTTTGTCAAGTGCGTTTTGTAGTCGAAATAATCAAAGTTCATTATTATTTCCTGAACACTAAATGGCACTGTGTTCCGCAAAAAGAGAATGTGATAAATTAATAGGTATGTTGGAGATAGAAGTCGTTACTATGATGTTGTATAAATCTGGTAAAGTGCAGCTCCCCGTTTTGCATGAAATGTGAATCTGAAATGCTGACCAACACCTGATTTGAGATGGACGAGAACCAAATAAAAAGCCTATAAAATAATGAGCTAAATGGCCTTTGATTCCGATTTGATTAAGTTTGGAAGTTAATGCGCGCTTGAATATTAATATCGTAAGCTTTGCTAATGTGGAGAATACTGCGCAGGTGTGCCGTGTTTTGGGTTTTTCTTTGTAACCAAAGCGGATGTCTGTTTCTAACCGAATGCGATGATTCAATGTGCTGCATCCTCGACGAAAACCACATTGTATTGGAGATAATAGAGAATTTGTGTCCAGGTACGAGTCAGTTCTTTTATAATTATTATTTGAAATAATTATATAAGGACACGAGCAGCCGATGAGGGCAATGGGCGGAAGATTATTGGAGTCACTATGATTTTTGCCAGGTTTTGTCATGTGGACGATGAGAGCTTTTTGCATGCTTCAGGAAAGACGTGGTTTGCCAATAATGAATTGAATGCGTCTAAAATTGATTGTTTGGTGTCGTTAGACAAATGTCCGAAGAAATAATAATGTAGTTTGTCAGATCCTACTGAAGTGTCACCGGCGGAGGAAATATAATTATACAGTTCAAAAAGTTGAAAATAATCATTGTAGTTTTCGGCATTGTGGGAATCAAAGAGGGCGAAGTTGGTGCGAAAAATGTTTTGTGCATTTTCTAGGAAACCAGGTCTATATTTGACGTCGGAGCTATTGTGGGCGATGGTATCAGCTATGATGCTTACTATTGCTTGGGGTTCGGTTATCATAACATTTTGAAGTTTGAGAGCCGGGAGTGATTTAAATGGGGAGCGTCCGGATAAATGACGGATGAATTCGCAAATTTGCTTAAAGGCCTTTTGAAAGTGAGTTTTTTTTTAAGTAAGATGCTCATGAACGGCGTCTCGCATCATCACGAATGATGCGGCGTGTCCTCGCACGTTCATGGTTACGGGTTATTCAATTTTCGTCATTGAGATCTCATAAACATTTCCTGAACGCTACTTAGCATTTAGCAATACCCAAGCCGTTGCGGCAAGAACAATCATTGTTCTTGCCGCAACGGCTTGGGTTAATTCAGGACTCCACCAAGGTGGTGAATTTCGTGTTGCTGACGGTTTTGTGAGTGGAATTGTCGCAGACGCTGCTTCTAAAAGTGTGTCGGTACTTCAGTTACTTGTTTGTGCAGGATAAATGTCTGGATTGCATTGTAAATGTTGAAGTTCCAGAAAATTGGTCCAGTCGGCCTTCGAAAGTTTCCAGCTAGGGATAAAGCTTGGTGTGGTATATGCTGTTGTTCAAAAAGTGGGTATTCATTTAATGGGGTAGTGATCTGCATTATGAATGTCAGTGTCTTCTGCCAAGTTATAATAAATTCCCAGAGATGGAGAGCAGATGTATCAATTTACTGCAGTTTCTGTATTCTGTTCTAGGTGAAGAATAATGTTGGCCTTCCAGTGTTAAGTAATACTCAATTTTGTCGGTCTAAAATATATTCCATAATGCGTCCGTGCTTGTCTGTGTGTGTGCGTGTTTTATCCCAAGCTGGACGGTGAGCGCTAAAACCTTTATGATGCAGACATAGAAAATATCAGATGAATGAATAGATTTAGTACGACATCCGCCATTCCTGAGACCCTCTGTTATGAATTGAATAAATGGCTTTAATTTCGCCCATAGTGTGGACACAATTTTGATATCATCAATCGTTTAACTTTAAGGACCTTTTGCAGACTATGTTCTGTTCATAGCTGGAATTCCCGGGTGGGTCGGGAGATCTGGAACCCTCTGGTGTGGTACATTGTTAGTGTTAATTTGTGATTTTATCTTTTCAAAATGAAAATACGTCTTGAAAATATGGACTTGGACCTCTCTGGCTTCGTGAGAGATCTCCGGCCCCGGTTCTGATGCACGCTTCCTGCACATGGCGCTACGAAGCCAATGAACGCTTACTGATGCTGATGCTGCTGATGTCACTGATGCTTATTTTATTTATTTTTCATGGAGTATTCAATATTGGAAGCTCATACCCCACCAGAGCAATTGTTTACTCCGCACTGCCAGTTTTGGCACGATTGACTGCCTGTCGCCGCAGTTCCACTTTTTCATTTTCGTGGGCGACACCCGTCGCTCTTTTCGTTCATTTCTTGGGGTGACACCCGTCACCCCGCGTGGATTTGTTTTTTATCGCATCGTATTTTCGTTCCCGGTGTTTCTGTGTCCTTCTTATTTCTTTGAGTTACACTAGGTAGGGCTTTTTTCCCCGCGATGGGGAAAAACGAAAAAAGGACACCGACCCATGCTCGCCAACGGACTCAGACTCTGATTTTCCTCCTCTGACCACACCCGACGACCATCGCACGAACACAGACCTGACCCCTGATGCTCCCTCGATTGATGGAAGTGTTGATGACCCGCGCCGAACTATTCCCCTCGATGACGCCATGGAAGCCCTTTGCGCCTCGCCGACCCCTGCTCGTCCCAAGACCACGACCTCGTCTCGCAATCCAGACCAGACCACCACTCTCCACGCCGCTGACCCACGCTCGAACCAGACCACTTCATCCCAACCTGAACCCATTGAACCCTACCTCGACAGTGCTGGATCATACATCGTAGTAAAGCCTGTCGAGGAGTCCGTCTCCTTTCGTCGTGTCAACGTTTTCTGGCCAACCAAGCAGCTCCTCGCCATTTGTGCCTTAGCCAATCCTGACATTGAAGCCCCAGCCAACGGAACCCTCGTCATCAAAACCCAAACCCGAGCCCAGACCAAAGCCCTCCTTCGTACCACCACATTTTGTGGTAAATCCGTGACCATTTCACTCCACTCCAACCGCAATTCCACCAAGGGCACCGTCTTCGCGCCGGAGCTCCGCTTCATGTCTGAGGAAGATATTCAAGCGGAGCTCAGGCCGGAGGGGGTGACCCACGTCCGCCGCATCACATCCTTCAAAGATGACCAGAAACGTGAAACGAGTCTCCTAGTCCTTACCTTCAACTCTACAACTCTTCCCAAGACCCTCCTCGCCGGCTACATCCGATTCCAAGTCCGTGTCTTTATTCCCAATCCTCTCCGCTGTTTCAATTGCCAGCGCTTTGGGCATGACAGCAAGACTTGTCGCCAAACAGCCCGCTGCCCAAAGTGTGGTGAATCACCCCATCCTGATTCCACCTGCTCCAAACCTGTCCACTGTCTCCACTGCAATACATCCGACCACCTGACCACATCACCCTCTTTCCAGTATGGCGCAAGGAGAAGGAGGTCTGCGCTGCCAAGGCCACGACCGGGGTGTCATATTCCCAGGCCCGGACGGTTTGTCGAAGCCACCTCCATCAACCTTACGCTAAACTTAAACCATACCACCATACCACCAACCATAAAACTTACCCAGGCGGCCACCTGCTGTCCCCCCACACGTCGTGTCAACACTACTTCTGCTTCGATGCAAACAGACATGATTCCAGGTTTAGCTCCACTCAAAAACTTACTCCACTGACCACACCGACAAACCATCCTGGCTCCCAACACTCAGACCACTCCGACAATAAACCACCCTGGCTCCCAACACCAGACTACCCGGCTCCAACAACGGACCACTCCAGGGAGGAGTGATAGGCCCCGCAGTCACTCCGCTGCGAGAGCAAATTCTCGTTCCCCGTCAACGGGCCGGCGGTCCGGCCGGCGCCCACGTGACCCGACCGACTCCCGGCCGGCGGGCGTCCCCCGCGGCAGTGGCCGGACGGCGTGATCCTGCTAAGGTCACCGGTTGGCCGGACGGCTCGAGCGAGCCAACCACCGCCGGCCGCACTCAACACACATACCCACCTGAACTGCACTCCTGGCTCCGACATGCACCGAAAGGTGCTGACACACATTAACTCTTCCCGATGTCTACTTTTTTTGCAATGGAATTGTCGTAGCTCGATATCAAAATGGGCCGAAATGAAAGCTTTTTTTCAATATTCTCGCACCTATTCTCATAGCACTTGAAGAAACATGGTTTTTGCCTACAGATACATATAACTTCAACCTTTCCAATTACTCACTGTACCGTCACGATGAGGTCCGTGGACCACATCGCAGTGGCGGTACAGCACTGTACATCAACAATGATTTTACACATACACAAATTACACTGAATTCACCTTTGCAAGCCGTAGCTTGTACTTTACGTTTGCATGGCAGGAATGTGGATGTATGTTCCATTTATATTCCACCACAAACAGATAACACAAACATTTTGATACAATTAGACAACCTCATAACACAATTCAAGAATCCTTTCATATTACTTGGCGAGTTTAATGCCCATAGCCCAGCGTGGGATAGAACACGCACACTTACAGACACTCGTGGCCGCATCATTGACAATTTTTTAGACCGACAGAATTTAGTATTACTGAACACCGGAGAACCAACCTTTTTTCACCTTGGACATAATACAGAAACAGCTATTGATTTACTCAATATGCTCTCCGACTCTGGCCAATGATTATGATTGGACCATAGACACTGATATTCATGACAGCGATCACTGATATTCATGACAGCGATCATTTAAATTAACATCCACATTTTCAACTGCGGCAGATACGACACCCAGTTTTATCCATCGCTGGAAAATTTCGAAGGCCGATTGGTCAACTTTTCAGGAACTTTCACATATTCAATACAACCCCAACATTTCTCCCGTCGAAAACATCAACCAAGTTACCAAAACACTTCTCGAAGCAGCTTCCACCGCTATTCCACTAACAAAACCTTTCACAAAAAGAACACCAGTCCCCTGGTGGTCGATAGAAGTTTCCCGAGCAATAGCCGCAAGAAAGAGAGCATTTATAAAATATTTACGCCATCCCGACCAACAAAATTTAGTCAACCGTAATTATGAACGTGCGAAGACACGCCGCATCATTCGCGAAGCTCGTCGCCGTTCATGGTCATCTTATTTACAGCAACTCACCTCTCAAACACCTTTAAGCAAAATCTGGCAGTTAATCCGCCGATTATCAGGACGCACCCCATTTAAATCACTTCCGGCCCTCAAAATCCAAAATACCACTATTACAGACCCACAAACAATAGTAAATACAATAGCGGACACCATGGCTCACAATAGCTCTGGCAACAACTACAGACCGGAATTTTTACAAAATGCACAACACACATTTCACACCGATTTGGCACAATTCGATTCTGACAACACTGAAGCATACAATACCCCGTTTCAAATTTCCGAACTGGACACTGCAATTTCCTCCGCCGGTAATACTTCTGTAGGTCCCGATAATTTTCATTATTCTTTTTTTAGACATTTATCCGACGACACGAAACATTGCATCTTACGAACATTTAATTAATTATGGTCAAGTCATACCTTCCCCGAATCCTGGAAGGAAGCCATCATAATTCCTATACCAAAACCCGGCAAAAATCACAGCAACCCAAACAATTTCCGACCGATCGCTCTCACCAGTTGTCTAGGGAAACTTTTGGAACGTATGATTATAAAAAGACTGACCTGGTACCTAGAAACAAATTCTCTTCTATCTCCAATTCAATGCGGCTTTCGTCATGGACACAGCACAATAGATCATCTCATTCGATTAGAAACCGACATCCGCCTTGGTTATAAAAAAAACACGAACACACCATCGCAGTATTTTTGGACATTAGTAAAGCATACGATATGGTATACAAACCCGCATTAATTTCCAAACTTCTTCACATCGGGGTCAAAGGGAATTTAGCTCATTTTTTGTATAGCATTTTGTCTGGTTCTCGTCACTTCCATCTCCGGTGCCGATCAGTGACTTCCGAACAACGTTTTCTTCAGAACGGATTATCACAGGAGAGTTGTATTTCACCAGTATTATTCAACATCATCATTAATGATATTTTCGACAACATGCCTGCCAATCTATCATACTCGCTACTTGCGGACGGCAGTGCGATTTGGTGCTCCGGCAAAAATTATGAACATTGTTTAATTCGATTACAAAACGCACTTGACGGAGTACACGAATGGTCCCTAAAGCATGGCTTCCTTTTTTCGGCCACAAAATCTGCAACACTGATATTTAGCAAATCGACACCCTGCCCGAACCCAGACACACCACTTCACCTGGGTAACAACAACATACCTTTTGTAAATTCATTTAAATTTCTAGGCATTATTTTTGATCGTAGGCTATCCATGTATCAACACATCAAACACTTTCAGACCAAATGTTTTCACCGACTCAATTTATTTCGCTGTATTACTTCTTCCTCATTCGGAGCCGATCGTCATACGCTTTTACATCTCTACAAATCCTTAGTTCTTCCCATCATAGAATATGGGTCGCTAGTCTACGCCGGTGCCAGTACCTCAGTTTTGAAACTTTTGGACACCATACAAAATAAATTCATCCGTTTAGCACTCGGCGCAATGACCACGTCTCCCATTACTTCTTTGCAAATCGAATCAGGAATTCCACCATTAGCTCTCCGAAAGAATTGAACAAACACTCAGGTATGCTGCAAAGATTCAATTTAGAGAACACCACCCCACACACACATCTTTACAAATTCTCCCAAATCTACACCACGAATATTTAGGTCCCGCCGAAAAGCGAACCGGCCTTACCATAGCTTCACGCATTAAAACATTTTCCACACGACTCCAATACAACATTCTACATATTACTGCTCTTCCCCCACCAACTACACCACCGTGGCAGATGACCGAACGACATATTTTTTTTATCTCACCACCACTCCAAAATCACAGCTTTGTCCAGAATACGTCAAAGAAAAATTCCACCAGTTTCGCTCTCGTTATCGCCATGTTCCATTTGTTTTCACCGACGGATCTAAGGACGGAAATTACACAGGAAATGCCATTGTTGGAGGTACATACACAAAACAGCATCGCTTGCCAAACGGGACCTCCATTTTCATCGCCGAATTGCACGCCATTCTCACTGCCCTTCGCTATGTCCGCAACCGTTCAATTTGTCACCCCATGCGCCATGTCGTCATTTGTTCCGACTCAAAATCTGTTCTTCAATATCTTTCTTCACTTTCCTTTTCGCACCATTGCCATATTTCCATTTATGATACACTCGAAACACTTCATCTGATGGGCATGAAGGTCCGTTTCCTGTGGGTGCCCAGTCACTGTGGCATCCCAGGAAACGAGGAAGCAGATCATTTCGCAAAACAATCAGTACAATTAACACACATCACAGAAATCCCACCACATTTTGACGCCATCAAATCAACAATACGACAGAACATTCAACATTTTTGGAACCAGCAATGGACTGAAACCACAAACTACACACAATTACGTGGTCATCAAACCTGTCATCGAAAACTGGACCACATCATATAAAAAACAGACAAGAAGAAAGAGTTATATCACGGCTCCGCATAGGTCACACGTTTCTCACCCATCGATATATTTACACTGCTTCACCACGACCTTCATGCCCATCATGCAACACTCATCTTACCGTTTTACATATTCTCCTACACTGTCAAAAATACCATCAACATCGAAAAACACTTACCAACTACTGCCGTATACACAACATCCCCCTTTCTTTACCCACACTATTAGGAGATACACACCCTTTTCTCATCAATCTACTTTTCATTTTTCTCCGAAACACCAACTTACTTCAGGACTTGTAAATTGACTTCTAGAACATAATATTTTTTTCCTCTATTTCTATTCACGGCACGAAATGGCCTGAGCAGGCCGAAGTGCCCAACATAATAAAAGCAAAGTAAAAAAAAAAGGTCTGACGCACTACTCCTTTGCCAGCATGCAAGGCGCAAAACACAACCTCGAACTGGCCGAGGCACTCCATCCACTGAGCGGACGGAATGTGGAGTCCACAGTGACTCAGCAGCTTGATCCATTCGCTGCTACCAGCTTTACGCGCTTGGCACCGATGTAGCCGGCGACATAGGCCATGCCACATCGAGCAGCCTGCTGTTCGCCCTCAGATAGCTCTGTCGCGACCGTCTCCTGCACACCCAGCTGTTGCAGATACGACGATCTCCGGTCCACCGTCTAATTCTCCTCCGACCAGCTCCGTCCTCTCTAGGACCGAGCCACAGCTGCTTCTGAAGCACCGCAGGTCACCTTTTGCGTTGCCGATCGACACCTCCCGACTAATATCACTGGGCCGGTCGAGAGTCGAGCTCGGGAAATCGGCTGACGACCCAGCCTCCGGTCGCACCGGCGCCTGGCTTGACACGGCCGAGGGGGGGGGGGCACCGATCAGCAACAGACGGGCACGATGCAGCAGTTCGACTGGTGACGGGCTGGTGTTCGACTTTTTGTGAGAACTTTGAGCATGTTCACCATCTCCCTTGCAGCAGTGCCCTTTGCCACAACCAATACACCCTGAGACTTGCTGAGCTCCTGGTGAATTAGCTCCAACTGCTTCTTCATGTCACCCTGTGGTGGTGATGGGCAGCTGGGATTGGGACCAGCATCAGGATCCTTAGGTTCAAGCAGAACATCATCTTCAGGCTGGTGAACAGAACTGTCTCCAGTGTGCTCTGCTGCTGGCTCAGGATTTCGAAGCACTGAAACATCAAAATAATATCATCAAAAAATACTAATGAACTAAACAGTGTCACACAGAATGAACAGATCAGAAAATCAGATTGAGCTTCTTTGGTTATTAATAATGTTGCTGTAATGCAATTACTTTGAAGTTCGTTAAATCAATAACAGGCGGTAAAAACAAATCAAACATATGCCACAAAGGTTTTCCATAAATGGCTGAGCAAACATTGGAAACAAAATATATTCCAAAATTTGGACAAAATAGTTATAACACACTGCAAACAGGTAAGACTGATGCAGCCACTTCTATTACAGATACACTCTTACTGTGGCATATAAAACTGCATCAAGAGTGTTCCAGTTCTAGAGAAATGTACATTTTTATTTTTATGTGTATGCCAAATGCCACATGACGATTCCACACCAACTCAGGCATTCAAGTACAACTCTATCTATCCCCTCATATTTCATTGAACCTATGTCCATGCACTTCATGGGTGTTCTCATGGAATCGAATCGCATCGAACATGCGTCATACCCCCTGCGGTCACATCACACCATTAGTTTGTTATGATCTGATGGGTGCTTGACATCTGATGGGACATTATTTCAGCTGTTTGTGGCCCGAAATAGAAAGCTGCGGAGCGAAAACTTTCCGAACACGAGGTAGCTGCAGCCGGCTTTCTCTGGTCGCCTTTGTATGGCGGGCGGACACCGCGGAGTACTACGACCTTTCCACGCAAAATTTCTGGCGCATTTGGTGCTGTCGGTAGGTGGCGCATAAACACAAGGACATGTCTTTTGAGTACGCTATCAACTCGTCTCCATCCCAACTCTTGCAACGCCGGTGTCACATGCTCACGTCGGCCTAAGCCACTCACGATGCGAGCACTAAAATTGATGGCCTTCGGTTTTTCTGCGCTGCAGTGCAGCTTCCCCAGACATCGATGCAGTATCGAGCATGCCGAAAAATTATCGCTTCGATGAGCATGCGTTTTGTGCCTTTGGGCACCCTGTGACACATCCTAGCCAGGCCGACAAATAACATGCAACATCGTTGAACGATTATGGGGATGTGCTTGTCCCATGTTAGATGAGGACCGATGGTGACATCTAGGGCCTTGACACTGATATAAATTGAAATTTCGTCGCTTCCGAACTGAACTGAAAAGTTGGTGCTGGACCATGAGCAGGGTTGAGTAGAGAGCAGGGCATAGCATTTTCACTGGATGAAGGAAGGCCAGGTGAATAGCCATGCGTAGTAGGGTACAGTCACCAGCATACCCTTCCCCAGTGTACACTGGATTTAACGTTTGCTATGTGTGGAGGGATATGCAGCCGAGGGAATTGGGAGGGAACGTCCACCCATCTAGTCAACGCATTAGATGAGGTTCTGAGGCAAAGGACATTTTCCGGTTAAAAGGCAATTAGGCGCTCCACATGGTTAGGTCGAAGGTAAACTTTTAAAAAATTCAGTAAAATACTTATGGGGCACAAGTACGGTTGCCAGACCGCTTTGAGCAAGATTTCATGTATTACAACAAGACACATCCAACACGTACCAGTCGCTTACAGTTATTGATGAAATAGACTGCAGCACGTGTCAGCCAGACTGGCCGCGCCGGCACGTGCCTCACAGCATGTTGCTCGGGCACGTGTCCGACAGGTGGCACGGTCGGTGTTCGGTCCCGGGCCCAGCTCGGTGGGCAGCTGCGTGCTCATTCGTCCCACACGGCTAGGACAAGTCGACTGTACTCGAAGACCGCCTGTACTACCGCCCCCCCCTCCCCGCCACGAAACACAGACCGGTGCCACCGTTGAGAGCCGCAGTCACCTGCAACGGTTGGATTGTCGTTAAGCACCATCCTAGAGCAAGACAGTTCCCGAATCAGGGACCACGCTGCACGAAACTATAGGTTCTAGATACCACCTGCCAGTGACGAAATATATGACGCATTACTTTGTTAGTTCACCTTTCCCACCTTCTCTATTTTGGAGCATAGCCCTGTGACCAGACCTGACAGCGACGTGAAACTTCGCACATTTGTAGAAGACAACGTGCCCTGCAACATATTCCGGCTATTCCGCTATGATTGTTGGGCTGGAATTCTGAACAGGGATGCAAAAAACAGTTTTTATTCTCACCTAATCTCGTGACCTGGCCCATGGTCACCCAGATTATGGTTGCGTTTTCCTGGGATAAATATCTGCACATAGATGTGCAAAACCAGTAAGCATTTCGAAGTTTGTCAGGTGGTTTGTCTGCTGTCAGAGAGTATAACCCTAAAATGAGACTTCGGTAAGAAGTCTCATTTTAGATGAGAAGAATAAAATGAGAAGCGCTGCCGAATTTGACCTCGTCTAGCTCATGTGGTGGTCATGGGAGGTAGTGCCACTCAGGGAATGCATTGTTGTCCTTATCCCCAGAATTGAAAACGTGGTAACACATGGACACCATAGCCTGCTATTCAGTGCTTTCCTGAGTCCGGCAAATAACACGTATGCCTTGGAGGTACGAATTTGAAGAATGTGCACCGGAACTTTCATCATGCAGCAACGAATATCTGACCCGGTGCACCTGTGGACATAGCAAATTGTAGCTCACTCTACCTTGCAGCTCACTCCCATAATCATTCCAGATTTACTATACATACAAACATTGGGGTATGTAGGGGGCCTTTGGGTCGTGCCCCCTACATCCCATAGGCGCAAAAGGGCGGTTTACTGGCTAACAGGACGCCGAAGGCGCCCTATTGTCCTACAAGTGGTGTGCCCAAAGCTTGGATGGGTGTCCCAGATGGATGAAGGATGTCCCCGACCTGAAAACAAAAATCCGTTCCGAAGGTCTGAAAGGGGCGGGGATGGCCGTATAGTTAGGATTGTAGGAAAGTCCTATATTGGCACGCGAAAGTCTAGCAACCTCGTAGTCTCGATAACCCCAGTCACGAAAGCACCAGTTCTTTTAGCTGCCCTGTATTGCCTGCAGCACTCGCACAATCACACGAGACCGACAGACACCGTACAGTACTTTATCCTCTGAAGGTAAGCCGTGATACTGCCTTTCCTATGAATTTAGAAGCCGAATTTAGTTGGGAAGCACGCGCGCGCAACAGCGGTCCGCTCGCTAAGATAATTCAAGCCCGACTCTGGCGGCCGCACGGCCGCTGGTCACGCCTGAAGACCCACGGCCACTGATTGGCCGTTGAGCCAGAACCGCCCATTGACGTCACATCCATGTTCTAGAAGCTTCTACGGAAGTGGCTTTGCCTTTAGTGAACGGTACTATGTGATATTTACGGTACCATATTTTACAGTTACTATTACGGTATACTTTTACAATCGGAAGACTTACGGGATTATACCAATTACGGTTATGGGACAGCCAAACGTATAACTTTATGTGGAGTGGGTGTGGTACCGACTGCACAGTATTGGGGTCACATCTCTGGCGCCGGGATGACTGCCGGAGAGGGGAGGGGAAGGTACAAGGTCCAGTGAACGGCCCCGTTGGAGCGGTGGCTGCTTACGTCGGCATCAGACAGGCGGACGCCAGTCTAGGTGCCTGAGACTTGTCGCGCCATGAACGGAGGGGGAAGGGGGCTGAATTTATGGGATCAAGATGCTCACAAACTAACTCTCTTACAGGATGTTGAGCTCTGGATACGAAGGTTCCGAGTTCAACACTAGCACCGCTCGGGACATTTCCCAATCCCGCGGCCCACCGGCGAAAGAGTGTGGGTGGCGCTATTAGCCGTGATTGTGCATAAAGTGCGTCGTTAACCACCCAATAAGCAAAAAAATCCGAAGGTGTGCGCCGTAGATCTATACTACGATCCCAAGGCCTGAAATGGCTTCCATGAACTGAGGGTGCACCCCCATGTTGAATTATTTTTCCTTTTTTTCGGCGGGTCCGAGCGATATATCTATATTTTTGGTGGAACATTTGAAACCAGGTGTGTATGCTTGACCAATGAAATTGTTTCCTTCACCGTGAAACTATTGCAAAATCATGTTTTATGGGATCACCATGTCATGAATTACATTTTTTTCTCATTTAATGTGGGATCTTTGATTTCAGCGACTCCCTGTGCTGCGAAACGCTGACATATGAGACCCGTAGTTCATAACTTGGTAAGACGTGCTATCTGGGGTCGGCCAGGAGTGTCGCATCAGGCCACCGCGGGCCGAACAGGGTTGTACTGGTGGTGCTGAGGTGTTAGGTGTCGTCTGCAGAGCCCTGACCCATGACCCCGAGCGGTGGGGCGGCGAGTGGGCTGCTTGTGGGAAACTGAAGGGAGATGCTGGGCTGCCGTCTTAGCCAACAAAGCAACTAATATTATCAGTTGCCTAGTTAGTTATCTGTCGAATCAAGAGCACGTCGGGTGACTATATAGATATTAGTGCCACTGCCAAGTGCCAGTGGCCATAGCATACACCGGATGTGGGCTGAGCGCAGCGCAAGCATGCATTCTGAGCGGCAGAAAGTTCGTTGTTCTTTTTCCGGAAGAGACTACGCACCGAAACAGTCACGGCAAGGACATGCATATTGTGCATTCAGCAGTGGCATCTACGGCGCACTGTTATAAAGGGTCAAGTTTACCTCGCATAGATGCCTGAAAATATGTACAGTTCCACAACTGCAGTACAAATGTCGCCCAGAAGACCTCTCGAGGGCAGAATGGGTGAATGGAAAATATAATCCCCCTTGTTAAGTACCTACATACTCTTGCCTTCTATTTTTGCTGCGAACTTCAAAATGCCCTTGAAGTATGCAGGAGAAGTTCCCTTCAGGGGTATAGCATTGTACACTTTTGGAAAGGCCATTGGTATTATTGTGCTTTAGAGTATTCACGAGGCAAGCTTCCATACATTTTACATCCATGAAACAAACAAAGGGGCTAGGATTGGCTCGGCTAGGTAAGATTATCAGTTTTTTAGTTGGGAAATATTCTAAATTGGGTTTGAAATTAAAAAAAGGTGATTGCGTTGGGTTTTTAAGGTGATAATTTTAAGAAAGAAAGATTGCTTAGATGTTACCATTAAATAAATATTTATATGGGATGCTAGGCTAGGTTAGGTTAGGTCATGTTGCAATTTTTTATTCTTTAACATCATTTTTGTATGCTATATTACCCCATTCAACAGTCTTCATTTCGAAAATTCGGATTGGCACCCCCACCTGCTTGGCTGATTTCAAATACGCCACTGCATGGAAATGACAAAATGATGGGAACTAGAAGTATGTCAGGGGGATTGGTCGATATCGCCCCGCCCTCAGACTGGTCTCCTTTAAAACGGAAAAGGCTCGTCAGATGCCACGTATTTTATTTATATAATCTTGTTCCTGACACTTCTGACATTTGTGTAAAAGCATGACAATCTATGCTTTTCTTTGCCATCCTTACGCTTTTCTCCACCCCCACCCCCCACGACCTGCCTATTCTCCTGACCACGAAAAGCTTCGTAGAAGCTCCTCACACCTACTATTTAGCAGCAAAGGCACAGCCAAGTGTAGGCCCGGCCTCACCCCGTCCTTAGCAGCAAACAAATACAATAGATGGAAGCAATTTTGAGATTTTCACAAGGCCAAAACAGAATGTTACGCGCAGAAAGCAGCCTGTTTCATGGATGCGTTTTGATTGGGCGCCCCCTTAACAAAATTATGTCTGTAACCCTGTTTAGCAGCTCTACTCACTTTCAGTTCAAATTAAGCCAATCTAAGGCGAGCATCTACTATCAATACACTATCAAATCAAAATCAAAATCGACATTCCAGTTTACGCCCCCTGTCTAGGCCTATGGAGATCGCCGTGGGCGGAGCCACCAGACCGGGAGCAGGTAGTAGCCGACCATTATATATAGTCGAGAGTGACAGTCAGCTAGAGGAGGTCAGAGGAGATTGAGCTCTCTCGCACGCTAGACTGTTGTCTATGGTCCTGGCAGTTGCGTCTAAATTAACTGCCAGTACTTATAAACTGTCGGCTATACGGTTGCCTTGTATCCGTACGTATGTACGAGCTGTTCGAGTAATCACGCCCGTTTCGCCTTGCTCAAATAAAGAGCAAATTTGATGCTGAACTTTGAGACCGAGGTTTTCACGACGCGTTGGTTTTACGGACTTTTCACTGGCCTAGAGGAACTTCCCTACAAAAATATTCCCACAGCCTTGTGGTGGAAATGGCTTATGGTGCATATGGCTGAGCATGAAGCCTAAACATGTATCCAAGGCTCCACCCCTGATTGTCCCACAGGCCAGAGCTTTTTTGCCATATTTTGCAGTCTGGACCATGGGCACTTGTCATTTGTTAAAGTATAGGATTAAACTAAAAAAGTTTTAGCTTAAAGCAACGTTAAAAAGACAGGTGACGCATAGGTGTGTAACTACTTGATGAATAACGAAAAGCCTATCTATCTAACTACCTCCCTAGTCATGGTAAATAACCTGAAAGCAGCTTACCTCACAGCTAGCTTCCATGCATTGGCGATCCTCGGATTTTTCAGAAACCGGAAAAAGCTACAACATGCTGTGCCAGATTGATTGCTGCATTCTGCCACAAAACAAAATCCTATTTCATGGAGGCGAAAATCACCATGCACAACATGTAGGCCCAATTACGAAGCGGATCGATAATATTAACCATTCCAGAATACAACCTACCCAACCTACAACGTACACGACTCACCCATATACGAAGCGTTCGACAAAAGCTATTCGTGCTATTTTCACAAGACTGCTGCACTCGAATTGGTCAATTTGTTTTTAAAAAAATGGCGCTCGTCAATGTAAAAAAAATTATGTCGATCATACTCGCCTCAAGCGTCACATATATAGCAAAACGACACCCCAGGAGCTGATTGCCGTTGTCCAGCCCTGGGCCTGGTACAGGGGAGCGTGCTTACGCCGAGGCTCTTCCTCATCACGATTAACGACATACTTGCTGATCACACCGACACATCACTTTGACATTCATTTTTCGCGGATGACATAGCCATTGGGACAACAGCACACTGCTTCCGAAAAGCAGAGAAAACCATTCAAACAGCTCTAGACCACATATCAAAGTGGTGCAAAACTTGAGGCTTTGCCCTGTATGCAGAGAAATCGGCGACAGTTACATATAGTCGCTTCCGCTCCACTCCACAATTTTTACTTACATCAATGGCAATGCCATCGACCAAGTGAAAACTTTAAAGTTCTTAGGAGTATACTTGGGTCAAAGCCTTAGCTTTAACGAACATATCGCTGCCATCTCGGAGAGATGCGAGAACTCGTCAACCTACTCCATGCACTTACAGGCACAGACTGGAGCGGAGACAGGAAAACACTACTGCGACTCTATAAATCAAGAATGCGACCCATCCTGGAATACAGCAGCATAACCTTTGCTACCATTTCACCAGCACCGAGCAAAATTTAGTGTTGTAGATATCATAATAGCCTACAGGGGCGTCGATTTGTATCCTTTTGTGGGGGCCATGGCCCCACCAATGTTGATCTTGGCCCCCTCAATGTTGATTTGGGCCCCCCAATAACCTATGCTATTTTTATGCTGAGAAGAAAGTTAAAGGAGTCTCCTGGATTCCATAGGCTGCGGACGTGCGCCATTTAGTGCTCCGACAAAAAGAACCCAACCGGCGAATCAACTTCAATCAGGGAGTATCTTGCGGAATGCATTAGTGAATGCAATTGTCTATATCTTGTTGCTGTAGTACAGTAGTATATATCTAGTACTGTAGTAGCTGGTGGTGGACAATTGAAATTTACTTTTTCTAAAAATATCAGCCAGCCTGATAAGAACATAATTTTGTGTCTGATCTTAGACGGGCTGTGTCACGGCAAGGTATTCCAATTTAAATTTATGAACTGTTAGTAAATATTTATGGGCTAAACGGATTCTAAATCCAACAGTATTACAGTGGGAAGTTACTGACTCAAACCTGCATAGGATGTCTGAACAGGGAAGTTTTGAGTTACTCAAACAGTTGGTGGAAAAACAACAGGCCAGAATTGATAAATTAGAAGGCATGGTCAAGTTAGCAAAGAGACAAGCTGAAGCTGCTGAAAACTACACCCGTCAGGATTGCCTCATCCTCAGGGGGAAATTGTCCATCAGGCCTGGAAAAAATTTGCGAGAGGAAGTCATGCACCTCATTTTCTTTCATACAGGCATTCAGTTTCCTTCTCGGTGCATAAACACTGTTCACTGGCTAGGAAAAAAGACAGCATTATCATTAGATTTAACAACAAAGAAGTAAGGGATGCAATATACAGGAATAGGGTACCAAAAGATCTCTCAAAAAGGGGCTTGTTCATACATGAATCCCTCACTCAGGACAAGATGGCAATTGTTTCGAAGTGTGCAAAACTGAGACGTGAGGGCAAATTAGCCACCTACTTCACCCAAGGTGGAAATGTCTTTGTGAAGAAAAAACAAAGACATGCCCAGCATCTTGATTGGGGATGCCATATCTGAGGAAGATATGGCTCTAGTCTAGACATCCTGTCTAGACTTGAGCTACAGCCAAATACTTATAAGGAGGCAATCACAAAAGGAAAACATCAGTCCTCTGCTGGGACAGAGGCATTAAAAACAACATCCACACCAACAGAGGTGATGCCTAAGGTGAACCATGAGACCCAGGCAAATCTGAATGCTAGAAATGATGTAGAGTCAACTGCCACCAAAGAATCAAGGGAGGACCAGAATGTTGTGTCAGCCACAGGAGAGGGAGTGGTTGCTGATCGGGAAGCCTGTGACACAGATGCATGAAACATCTAGAAACAAAAAACAAGCAAAAAGGCAAAGGGAGCTTCCAGTAAAAATAAGAGTCCAGTTCACTCTTGTCATCCCACTGACATCAGTGATGACTCAGATTCACCTGCCTCAACTGAAAACCAATCTTCCAGGAGAATGCCTAGCCAGAGAGGCAAATCCAGGAACAAAAAATAGGAATAAGTAGCAGTCAGGACAATAATGCTGAAATATCAGTATTATGGGGCAGGGTACTGGATTTTAGACAAAGTTGATGGCGGTTGACATCTTAGATAACTAGGTTAGATTGTGGGCATTGGATTAGGGATATAATTCCTGAATCTGTATTCCATTATATATATGCATATGTGTGCACCTAGGTGGGTTATGCCTGGGTAGGTGCACTTACCTATATAGGCATGTGCATATTTTTTACCTCAATATGCATTGTGCAAACATTGCATCAAAGATCTAGTATCTACTTACCTATTTATCTAGTACCTGGCTCAATACCAACCTACCAAGCACCAGACCCAATACCTGCCTCCTGAGTAGTGCAGGTTACCTAACTACCCAGGCGGGCCCCCACGAAGTTGGTTTGGTAGCGAGCTTGATAAAATAAATGCAACATAACCTAACCTAACCTAGCTTAACCTCCCCTTGTAGAAAAACAAAACCAAAACATCAAGTTGTAAAAATTTCAAGCAATGTATTTTTTTACAATAAACAAATGCAACCTAACATAAGCTGCAATTAAAGTAAAAAGATATATTTCTTTCAAATTTTGGAACAATTTTTGCACAAAATGTCGAACTTAAAACACTTAAACTAATCTAACATCACCAAACATAGCCCATTTGTTTGCTTTATGGAGGCAAATGTGTAATAACTTGCCTTGTTACCACCCTAAAGCACAATAATTCTGGTTAGATTATGTTGGGTTAGGTTTTTTCATTTGTAAAATTTCAAGAAAATAAATTGCTAGATATTTTTCCGATCTTGTTTTTATAATTGTTTTCTCAAAGGTCAGCTTAGGTTACATTAGGTTATGTTGAATTTTTAATGTATTTCTTTTAATTGCTGTTACCTAACTCAAAGCCCATTTTTAATGTTATTTTGCTCACAACCTGGAAAGTAAGCATTTGCACAGAAACTGAGTAGTGCTATCAGCTTAGTGACATTCATAAACATTGCATTGGAAATTTAAATATAAAAATATTAATAAAACACATAAAAGCACACATTTAATGTCCTTTCCTCTGCAAATGCATGCCTTTCAATTGGGAGTAAAAAATAACACCAAAAAGGGGTGTGGAGTAAGGAAATATAGCATACAAATAATGTTCAAGATGTATGATAACCTTACCTAACATAGTTCAACTTCCCATACAAGAAATTAATTGTTTTTAATTTAAATTTTCGAGGCATTTTCTCAAATATTTTGAACTTAAAAAACCTAACCTAAGCTAGCCTGAACCGTTTATTATTTTTTTGGTAGAAAAATCATTAACACAAATTATTTACCAACAAATGATTTTTTTTTATAACTTACAACAAAAGCCTAACCTAACCTGACAAACCTCACCCCTTTGTATGCTTCATGGAGGTAAAATGTGTGTACAACTTGTCTTGTGGTTACCTTAAACTGTGATAATACCTGGCTTTTTGGGTAATATTTCAGCTCATGGTACTCTCTGACTTCTCCTAATTTATATTTTAATGCAGTGTTTGTTAATGTGTTGAACATGATGTAACCGCTCATTTCCTCTGCAGATGCACACTTTTCATTTGTGAGGAAAAATAACGTGGAAAAGGGGGCTTGGATTTTAGTAATATAGGATGAAAAATAATGTTCAGATAAAAAAAATGTAACATAACCTAACCTAACCTAGTCTACACTTCCATGCAAGAAATGATTATTTTTATGCCAAATTCCCCCCCCAATTTCTTTTTTCTCAAACATTTTGAACTTAAAAAGTCTAACGTAACCTAATCTAGCTTGAACCGTTTTTGAAGATTTTTTTTCCATTTACTAACTTACAACAAAAGCCTAGCCTAACGCAATTAGACAAAACCTAGCTCCTTTGAATGATTCGTGGAGGTAAAAATGGGTGTAAAACATGTCTTGTCGTTACCTTAGACTGCAATAATATCTCTTTTTGTGCTACCTGGTGTACGTGATGAACCTCCATCTGCATGCTGCATGAGAGCATTGCACTTATTGCTTTACAAAGAACAATAACATGTTGAAAGTACAATATTTTCAGGAATGGAATCCTGTGCTGATAACATTTTCTGAGTTATAAATTTGCAGATCAGATCTACATCATTTGTGTTAATAAATATGAGAAATTCATAGAAATGCATACACCGGTTTGTGGACAAGAAGTTATTCTGATGATTTCTGATGTATTGGAAAATGACAAATTTTCATGCTGGAAGCAGGCAAAGTTAAAGTACATATATCTCAATAAGTGGTCAGTTCACTAACAAGACAGCAAATTCACTCAAATAGCACTCAAAATGCTAGGCGGCCCACTCTTTTTGCAAGTTTAAAATCGATGGCAGTGCTTTCTTGAATCATGTTTAAAGCACATGAAGGAAATGTATTGCTGACACTTGTTCGGAACTGATGTGTGTAACGTTAATTAACATTTCTAATGTCCTGATGTTTGTACACAAAATATAGCTCACTATTGTAAATAGCATGGGAAGTATGATGCCATATATCATGGCTAATTTATGGTCAAACTGTTATGCAGCAGATTCCCTGCATTGTTACTTAGTTATTTGGGCTTTAGGGCACAGACCATGTTGATCACATAGCTCCCTGCATTGTTGTTAACTGATACATCAGTAGGTTTGCAAATTCACTTATGAGTGAATCCATACCATTCTCACTGGGGTATAAAAGCTACATTATAACATTGCTTATACCGGGGGGCTGTGTCGGTGCATTGACGGCACGTTAAACTTTCGGTCAAAATTCTGCCGTTTAACTTGAATTAATGGATCGGGTGGTGGGGCCAGGGTTCACGGAACAAGCTCTGCTTAGCAATCGGACCCTGGTTCATAAAGCCACCCCAACAAGAACTCGGATGAAACTTATTAAAAAAAAAAAAAAAAAATGCATATAACAGACACCCATCTCGATTGTCCTGCTTACTCAGGACACCATAGAAGTCAATGAAGCCAATGAAAACCATAGAAGTCAATGAAAATGTTACTTCATCCCCTGTATTGTTAATGGAAACAAGTCTCTTGAACCATATGTTATGTCCTTCACAGCGTTGCTCCATCCACCTCCAACTCCAACCCTGACCAAACTTCAGGAGCTCATCCATGTCCAAAGCAGTGTGTTGAAGAAGGTATGTATTGCAGCATAACTACTGTGACCGGAATTCCATGGTATCCATGTTGCCTTACAATCCATCCTTGCTGATCCATGTAGCAGATGTTTGACTTTCCTCAAACTGTCTGGATAACTGGGGAGTTGAAATCACATGTGTGATGAAACAGATGAACTATTCCTGGATTCTTATGTTGCATCATTGCATGGCACAGTGACATACCGAATGGGGAGGGGGAATTGTGGGAAGTTGTTTCACCCCCCCCCGTCCTGATTGGTTGTGGGGCCCCCAAGAGTCCGCCGAGCTTAGGAAAAAAATGCGCTGTGCTCCCTAAGAATTTCACTCGGTCCACCAAAAATCGCACCGGGGCTCAGAAAAATCACATTGGGTGCCCCCAAACGTTGCGCAGGGGCCCCGATAATGACGCTGGGGCCTCAAAAGTTTGCACCTGGGCCCCTGAAAATCACGTTGGGGCCGCAAACAAGTCGTGCCGGGATTCAAGAAAATCATGACGGGGGCCACAAACGGTCGGGCCGGGGCCTCCTGAAAATCACGCCGAGACTGGGGTATTAAGAATTATCACCCGGGCCCCTGAAAATGACGCCAGAGGCCTGATAGGACCCACCGGGGCTCTAAAAGTCTCGTTGAGATCACCCAACAAATGAAGCCGGGTGAATGAAAAACAGTCCGGACACGGAAATAAATCTGGGATCTCAACAATAGCTCCAAAAGCCCACACAACTTGTTGGGCCCCCACAAACGTGTCGTAGCCACCGCAAGGGATCCCAACAAGTGACGACGGGGCCCCAAAAATCGCACTTAGACAAAAACAAATTCACGCCGCTTCTCTTGAAAATCTCACTGGGGGCAAAACGTCGTGCCGGAGCCCACAAGTTGCAGCTAGCTTCCCAAGTACCAATATATACCCGGAATGTCACCTTGCGGACGGAAAAATTGCGTCAAGGATCCACAAAATAAGAAGTCGTCGGACGCCGGAAAAGAAACCATTTTGGGCACCGGAAAAAACGCACCGAGAGCCAGAAAAATCGTACCGGGTTCCAAAAATAGCCTGCAGGGGCTTATAAAAATAGACTTCACCACAAAAACCACAAGGAGACTCCATCGAATCGACCAGAGCACCGGAAAATTAAGAATGGGTCCCGAAAGAAAATTATCCGAAGGGCCTTTCTACTCTCGATCGTGCAATCTGCGGAAAAAACACGTTGAGCAGCCGCAGTGGCGTACTAAATGGAAAAATTCCCTCCCTAACGTTAGGCATCAAGGAAATACTTTCACCCATCGTCATTACCGTTCAGGTCTGCTGTGCTCTGATGCTTCTTCAATGCCGGTGTGTTTTAGCCTGCATCTGATCGCTGAAGTATTTTTATTTAAGCCGGTGTGTGTTTGTTGGTGTGTGGAGTGAGGAGGAGGGTAACAGTGACGGTGACAGTGACGATAGATCCGAGCCCACTATATGGCACTGCAGTCGCATGCTATTACTCAGAGTTGTTATGTTGGTGAGTTCGAGTCTCACCTGTCGCTACTCTTCGCCCGCGACCAATCGGCGTGAGAGATTGGCGACGCTATATGACACAACGGTCGACGTGTCGTAGAACCAATAACCAACCAAGAGTTGTTATGTTGAAATGTACTGAGCACTGCTCTTTTAATTATGTGACTTCACCAGTTATTGGACGATTTTCCCCGGCGGTGAGGATGCTGAATAAACATAAACATACACATCGTCGAATAAGAAATCAGAATTTCTGAGATTTGAAAATACAGTGGGCTATATCCGATGAGTTTTTTTTTTTGGGTGGGGGGGGGGGGTCTAGTGCGTTGGCACCTACTGCGCCTCCATCACCATCAGAACAACCAACGGCTTCAACTTCAGGACAGCCCATCACACCTCTACCCAGCTCTACTCTGTTATCTTCAAACTTCGGCACCTTACTTCGAGTCAACCTAACCTATCCTATTCCTTCTACCCCCGACTACGTCGTTCCATTAACCACAATCCACCACCACGTTCATCTACACACTACCGCAGACAGCCGACATCACCACACGGTGGCAGGCTGGTAAAACTCACACAGACACACACGCTCCCTGCCAATTTCTGCCGCCGACGTCGCGGACGTCGGGTCTGCCGACGCACGATTCTGCCGGAATTCTGTCGCGTGTAAACAGGCCTTAAAACTGTCAAAGTTTCCCACTATAGGGTTGCAGGAGCACAGGTATTCCGAGACGCGGCTCCAGAGCCGGAGAACAGTGTTCTCAGTGCGCATGCGCATCATCTTGCATGTTGCTGTTGGCGCGCTGTTGTCGACAATTCCGGTGGTTGAGATGGATGGAGTGTACGAAGCTGTGGTCCGGCTGCTGACTGCTACAAAAAGTGATTACCTAGTTTGAGTGGTGACCGTAAGTGGAATAACCAGAGTTTTTTTTGGGTGTCGTTCTGTGTTTGTTTTTATTGAAATCTTTGTTCCCACATTTGTGTCGGAATACATGTGAAGCCCATCCTATCCAGTATGAACCCGGAGTGCAAAAATGTTTTCAGAGATCAAATCTCTTAAGAAGTGCCTTAATTTCCACCCTGCCCGGCATAGTGATCTGCATAAATTAAAAGCGACCACCAAATATAATTCTCACATCAGTTTTAATAACAATATGTTTTACTATTGATGCTGCTGAAATAAGTAGAATTAAACTTACAAATATCAGCAAATTGCAACACGCTTTATAATTTACGTCGAGACTGCACTCAGCTCTACGGTATCTGGCAGCCGACAGATGACTGCCAGATGACAAATTGGTAATCTTTAGCTTTCGGCCCACACATACTGCCAAGGTTAGTAATTTGTAAAGAGGTGTACAGTGGGGAACAGTGACATCACAGGAGTCATGGAAGTGACGTCACGACGTCACAAGTGCCTAAAAATTTGCTTAGGAGGATTCTGGTTTTCCGGATAGGTTAGGTTAGGTTAGATTATATTATGCTATGATACATTTTGTATATTATGCCACATTATCTTAGTCTAGGTTAGGTGGTAATCTTTACCGACACCCGATTCCTGTGACATCACTTCCCTGACTCCTGTGACGTCACTGTTCCCCACTGTACACCTCTTTACAAATCACTAACCTTGGCAGTATGTGTCGGCCGAAAGGTAAAGATTACCTACAAATTGGCGCTGTGGTTAAATTAGCGAAGGATGCGGTTATAAGCCAATTTCCTGAGCAACGGTACAGAAAATGATAACAAAAGTACACTTAATTGATGTCAACCAAGTTATAAATCCATACCTGATACTGCCGACATGCTCACGCCGCACAACTAATAAATATTAACAACACACCCCACGAGTAGGACGCTCGTGCACCGACTGATTTGTTGCCTGCTGCGTACTGGGATATAGGTTTTGGAATATAAAATGGTTTAAGGAAAATTATACTAAAACAATCAGTCTAAAATCATTTTATTCTCACCACCAAGAAACAAGTTTTGTAAATGAAAAAGCTGAGAAAATTGAGTGAAATCAATTCTTGTTCATAATAAATGTTCTTCGATGTACTTTTTTAGTTCATTTCTGGAATGTTTAGGTGAAGCAAGGAATGGCTTGGAAGGATGAAAAGCGACTAGATGGGAGAGCAAATTGCCGTTGTAAAACCGACTAATGTCTTACTGCATTTGGTCCAGGCCAGAAAGATTGTGAACTTTGCAATACAACTTTGTCAACTGCAAACAGCTTCAGGCCACAATTCACACACTGTAGAAGGTCATTAACAAATAGCAGAAAGAAAGGTGGGCCAAGCACTGATCCTTGGGGTATTCCACTAGTAACCATAGCCCAATCAGATTTTGCCCAGACAAAAATGCTGAAATCCAGGTAAATTTGTTATAAAATGTGTTTTTGTAATTTTGGGAATACTTTTTTGGAATATGATGTTTATGAACATAAAGTCATAAAGTGTTAAGGCTTAATAAGAGCCACAGGGGCCCATCTGGGTTAAGCCTATCTGGAAAAGGTACTAGAAATATACATACTCTCACCCCAATCAATCCCTTACCTCAAGTTCCTAGGAAGCTATATATCGCAGCCTATCTAGCACCAATTCACTTGCTATTGCATAACACACTCCCATTGTGCTACCATAGACAATCTCATCAGTATCACATCCCAAAGGAAGGTGCTGAATCCACTGCTAGGTACACCCTATATAAAGTTATAAAGCATTTAGACTTAATAAGAGACTCACTTGCTATTACATAACACACAACAATTACAAACTCCTCCCATCATACCCATTGTGCTACCATAGACATATCTCATCAGTATCACATCCCGAAGGAAGGTGCTGAATCCACTGCTAGGTACACCCTATATAAAGTTATAAAGCATTTAGACTTAATAAGAGACTTACTTGCTATTGCATAACACACTCAACAATTACAAACTCCCATCATACTCATTGTGCTACCATAGACAATCTCATCAGTATCACATCCCAAAGGAAGGTGCTGAATCCACTGCTAGGTACACCCTATATAAAGTTATAAAGTGTTTAGACTTAATAAGAGACCCAAGGGCCCATCCAGTTAAGTCTAAATGGAAGATAATATAAGCCTGGTAAAAAGACCCTCCCCAACCATCCCACATCCTGAAGAACCAGTCCTCAAATATCCCACACATCTAGCAATGCCTATCTACCCTAGCTTTCCAGCCCTATTCCCCTGATCTCAGGAAACATGACTAAGAAGATGTGACCACTCATTTTTGGTGCTGATGCTTACTTTTCAATTTGGATCGTGACATCACATTGGTATGGTGTAATGACGGTAATCTTTACCTTTTGGCCGACACATACTGCCAAGGTTAGTGATTTGTAAAGAGGTGTACAGTGGGGAACAGGGATGTCACAGGGGTCAGGGAAGTGACGTCACAGGAGTCAGGGAAGTGACGTCACAGGAGTCGGGTGTCGATGACTGGCACTAACCTAACCTAAATTAGCCTAACCTGACCTAACCTAACCTAACACATCTACACCCGACTCCTGTGACGTCACTTCCCTGACTCCTGTGACGTCACTGTTCCCCACTGAACACCTCTTTACAAATCACTAACCTTGGCAGTATGTGTCGGCCAAAAGGTAAAGAAGGCTGTAATGACATCATAGGTATGGCACAGGCTTTGACTGGCTAATTCTACAAATGGTTCACATACCTTAATGAGATGGTCAAAGTAGCTTTACCTAAACTAACCTAACCCAACCTAGCCTAACCTAACCTAACCTAACCTGCTTACCTCTTGGTTTATCATGGCTATAATTTATATAATGTGCCATGAGGCTAGGTTGACTGGATAATGCTACAAATGGTTCACATACCTTAATGAGATGGTTTAAGTAGCTTAACCTAACCTAACCCACCCTAACCTAACCTGCTTACCTCTCAGTTTATCATAGCTATAATTTATATAATGCACCATGAGGTTAGGTTAGGTTAAGCTACTTCAACCATCTCATTAAGGTATGTGAACCATTTGTAGCATTAGCCAGTCGAAGCCTCTGTGCCATACCTATGACGTCATCACACCGTACCGATGTGACATCATAGTTGAAATTGAAAAGTAAGCATCAGTGCAAAAAATGAGTAGTTGCATCTTCTTAGTCACATTCATAAACATCATACTCTGAAAAACAATTCCGAAAAATCCCAAAACACCTTTTATAAAAAAATTACCAAAATCCATGCCAGAACCTTTCCTCGAATTCCCAAGTCACGTAGTTCCCTCAGCAGTTGCAGGTGGGGGACAGTGTCAAATGCTTTTCTAAAATCAAAGTACACAACATTCAGTTGTTGAGAAGTGCAGGATTTGTTTGGTACAAAGCCATGCTGGGCTTCATGACGTTGCCCAGTAGTCAGCATGTGTTCCATCAGGCTGTCCCAAATGATAGATTCAAGTATCTTGGACGATAATGGAGTAAGACTTATGGGGTGGTAGTTGGAGGGGTCTTGCTTGCAATCTTTCTTGAAAATTGGAGTAATTTCTGCAGTCTGCCAGTCTTCAGGAAGCATGGCAAAGTCCATAGATTTCTGGTAATTTTTTTGATAAAAGGTGTTTTGGGAATTTTTGTGCTCGGAATACTATGTTTATGAACGTGATTCTGAAACTGTGACTACTTGTTTTCAGTGCTGATGCTTACTTTTCAATTTGAACTATGACAACATCGGTACAGTTTGATGATGTCATAGGTATGGCACCAGGTTTCAACTGGCAAACACTACATGGCTAATGCTACAAGCAGTTCACATACCTTAATGAGATGGTCGAAGTAGCTTAATCTAACCTAAACTAATCTGCTTACCTCTCAGTTTATCATAGCTATAATTTATATAATGTGTCATCGATGCCACACTGCTGTTTTTGTGCCATAATTCATCCATTCCTCACCTGGTGCTTCTCAGATGGGATGAATTGGACATTCAACACTCCACACAGTTGATTCAACACTTCTTCATGTTGAAAATGCTTATTTTCCACCTATGTCACAGAGATCACGTGTGCTATATGACCTATGTAGTTGATGCGCCCTAAAGCCCAAAAAAATAACAGATCTCGTGCCACCATCACCTGACAAGAATGCCAATGGAAACTGCAGGGGCTGCATCAATGTGGTTTGTGTATTTTGATTATAATATTTTAGTTTATATTAGTACTGATGTGACGTCATCGTTCAAATTGAAAAGTAAGCATCAGCACAGAAAACGAGTGGTCGCATCTTCCGAATCACGTTCATAAACATTGTTTTCTGAACAAAAAAAAAAAAATCCTAAACCCCTTTCATACAAAATTTACCTTTTAACAATGTCTTCAAGGAGAGGTCCCCCATTGTACTGACTTGTTGTAACTTGAGTTCAGTTGTTTGAGGTCCTGCTTTCATGCAAGAATTGGAGTACCTCCAGAATGCCTTTGGGTTATGTTTTATGTCTCCCACTAGTTTCCTTTTGAAGTTTTGACATATATTTCTGGTGAGCCTTCTCAGTTCATTACTAGCACAAGTGAAGCGTAGGTGGTCAAGTGCATCTTGAGATTTTGCATAAGTGATCCACAGCCTTTGCTTCTTCTTTCTGAGAGTCATAGCTGCTCTGGTCATGTATATGTTTTTTTTATCTTACTTGGTAGAGGCCTTGGGATGCAAGTTCTGGATATGCCCTCTAAATTGGATTGGAAAAAGCAGTAGCTCTCCTCCAGACCTAAGGTATCCAATGCTTCCCAGTGAACCTCTCTCAATAGCACTTCCATTCCCCTGTAGTCACCTATATGAAGGTCTGGCTTGGGTAGTTGCCTTTTCGGAGGATCTGTGGATCAAGTCAGGATAAACTTCAATACCACATGATCACTCTTTCCCAGTCCTGGAAGGCTAGTGATGTCTTGAACCATGTCTTCTTCACTAGTAGGGACTAGGTCAAGGATGCATGGATGATTGCCATGCCTGAAAAAAGTAGGCTTCTGCACATGTTGGTGAGGAAACAGTCTCTAACAGCATCCAAGAACAGATGAGACAGGTGGGACTCAGATGCTCAGGATAGAGTGTATTCCCAGTCAATATCGCCAAAGTTAAAATCACCCATAATGACCAAGTGAGAAGAATTCTGGCTTGTCACTGTTCTTAGCAAATTGCATAGTTGGCTGGTCTGGCTTAAGCCTGATGTGGGGCTTCTATACATACAGCCAACAAGTAGAGTACCACCACCCAGCAGTTTCACCTGTACCCAGAGCTGCTCAGATAATGTACGGTTTGAGAAGAACTCATATGCTTGCACTCCATCAGCCACATCAGTGCAAATTCCTCGTTTGTTCCTGGCTCCCAGGTTTGCCAAGGATGGATCCAAATTTAAAAACACAGAGTAGTTCTGGAAAGCCAGTAGAGCAGGTGATATGGGCACAACTTGAGCTTTTGGGATTACTTGTGTAATACAGATTATATGTGGCTCATTCCCTGCTATACACATGCACAGATCATCTAGCTTGTTTAGAATCTGGTCAGCATTTGTGTACAGCACATTCACCTCTTTTTCCTGCTGGCATCTACCTCTTTGACATAGTCAAGCTAGGGAATTTGCAGTCCTCAAGCTTGCAGGAACGTTAGGTGCATCTGTTTTGTCAGTAGGTTTTACTAGCTCAGTGGGGAGTGATTCTATTCTACCCTTTCTTATTGTTAGGTTACTCTCCGGTTTTCCTTCTCTCAGCCAATTCGTCCATGAATTTATTGCCAGTATTCTTCTCTGGAGAGGTCTGGGTTGATGTAGATGTTTTGAAAATTCTCACTTTCTGAGCTGCTGAGCAAGACATACCACTTCCAATTTGGATGCTTCAGTTTCAAGAGTTGCCACCATGATGTGATATTTTCCAGGGATCTTCTTTCCTATGTGGAAGGTTTTGTTGACCCTGATCTGCAAGCTCATCACTTCCTGAACCATATTTTTGAGTTTTTTGCATCCTTCTGTTGCCCAGTTTCAGCATGAGATATGTCTGCATCATCTTCAGGAAGGTTGTGAACCACCAGGTTGCACTTACGTTTCTCTCTATCCATGAGTATCCACAACATCAGCCATCAACCCTCTGGCTGTCTCTACCTTCTGTGCCTTGGGGATAGTCTCAATCTTGGAACTCAGTGAGTGAATGACTTGTTCACATGATCCCTTAACAATACTAGCATATGGCAGCTGCCTCCTTTTTTCATTTTCATCTCTGTTTTTCTCCTGATCACACTTCAGAGACATAACATTGTGCCCCATCACTCTTTCCAACTGCTATAATCTTGACATTTTTTACACCTGTTGTACATCTATTTTGTTTGAGACTGCATCTGCTACTTGTCCCATGCATATAACATAGCACATCATAGTTAATGCCTTCACCTGGATGGATTGTTCATTGGATTGTTATCACAATCACATGGATTGTTCGTTATCACAATCCCAGATCAGTTATGGTGAGCAAAAATATGATATTTGTAAATGGTATACTGTTAGAAACGAGGCATGAAGACTTCACAAGCATGCACCAAGAAGCACAATGTCCATACTTCTTTGGGAAGGATGATGATTCAGTGTTCAGTAAGTTGTATATTCCACCCTATTTTGCGAATAATTTAACACTGCCATTTCCCCCAGCCAAAACCCACTTTCCATTTCTTCAATGCTTCTGTGGGGAGCCTTTCATTGGTGACCATCCCCACAATTGCCAATGTGTTTCCCTCACCTTGAAATTGACATTTCTCAACATAACTGAGCAAGATATTTTCTCTGATTGACCAAATGTCACCATAGTTCTTAAGTCAAGAAGTATTGGATTCAGCTTTGGCTTTACATAACTAAAAGGGTTAACTCTGGCTTCACCTGCATTTTGTTAGTGGTCAGCAATTTGACTTCTCAAAATGGTATATTTTAGCATTGGCTTTGACTCTGGCTTTGACCAGTCTAGCTTCATCACCATGGCTGATATGCACATATGTTTCCCTACATTGTGCTTGTCTCTGGTGAGGACTGGTATTGGTCAGTATAATGCAATTGTCTGTTCCTCATATGCATTCCTCTTTCATATCTCACCAATAGCAATGGCGGTCTTTGGTCTTAAGGAACTGTATGAAACATGCCCCAAATCCTTCTTGCCAGGCATCAGGTGCTGTGCCTAGCTGCCTTTTGCATTTCTGCAAGATGCAGTATAACCATACAGGCTCCATATTTTTGCCATTTGATTGATATACCATTTGTCATCATTAGGTGTCAAGTGAAGATGCTGATGGCCAATGCCACCATGGTTTAGTAAGTCATGCTTTGTTAGTGCTGGCTTATTGCTGATGCTTCATAACTAGAGTTGGATTTATGCTTTGTACTACTGAATGTGGACAGGAAAAGTGTGTGGTAAGCAAATGTGGTTAGGTATTGTTCTTTAAGCCTATGGCACCGGGGACGAGTGGTCTAGGGGTAAGATGCTCGTCTCGCAATCGAAAGGTTGTGGGTTCGAATCTCACCTGCCGCTACTCTTCGCCCGCGACCAATCGGCGTGAGAGATTGGCGACGCTATATGACTCAACGGTCGACGTGTCGCAGAACCAATAACCAACCAAGCCTATGGCACCAGAATCTTGATTTGCACTTTCCACTAAATCTTGAGCACTTTATCACAGAGCAGTTATTCATTAAACAGCACCATTCAACCTCCAATGGTGCAAAAATGAGAGGATAATTTTCTGGAGAGAATAACAGAGATAATTATATTCTGGGTGGCAAAAATCCAGAAACAGCTTATTTTCCCACTCTGTTTCTCAAAAGTGTGATAAGGTCCTCAACATGCACTTGAAGGTAGAAACAGAGATTCTGATGTCGCATATTACAAAAAAAAATGTTCTCCACATTTGATTTCCCCCCAAAAAAATTGCTCTCCATATCCAAGATTACAAAGTACAAATAAAACCTGAGTGTGGGTCTCTGCTAGTGGCTGAACACACTTAGCTTTTATAAATTAGCATTAGTGCCTTATGGATGCATAGAAAAGTACCACCGAAGCCTTGGCAAATTTATACTTTAGGCATAATATGAGATTGTATGCCAAAGATTTTGCAGATAATTAAACAAAATTATTAAAGAAGGCCCTAGGCCAATTTGTGGTCGATTTTTTTTGTATTCTGATGCGATTTGAATGAATTTGATATTTATTTGCTTGGTAAATGAAAACTTTTTGAGACATAGGTGTTTCAGTAAATTGGCGCTTTAAGGTTTTTGGACATCTGAAATGTTTTCCAATGCAACATTTATGAGCATGATACACAATGTGACCACTCATTTCCTCTGCAAATGCTTTCTTTTTAGTTTGGAAGCAAAATAACACAATAAGGGCCTTGGAGTTAGGTAATATTGTGCAAAATGAATGCTAAAAAATGAAAATGTAGCATAGCTTAACTTCCCTTTTAAGAAACAAAATTATGTAAAATATTTGGTAAATAGATCAAACAATTCCTTGTCTCAACATTTTCCGATTACAAACATAACCTAACACATCTTAGCTTCAGCTAGCCTGATCTGCTTTTGAAGAAAACAAGTTTCAATACTCTTGCTGAAAAATTTCCCCAACCAAAAAAAAAAAACTGCCAGAAAAATCAAACTAAAAAGATAACCTAATCTAATTAACTTTAACTCTTGTTTGCTTTATGGAGGCAAAATGTGTGTAAACCTTTCTCATGGACACCTTAAAGCATATTAATAGCATTTTGGGTTGGATAAATATAATGAATAATGTAACAAAATAGCATGGCCTAGCCTAACCTAATATTGTTGGATTGTCTAAAACCTACTGATGTTGGGTCACCTAATATTTCACCAACAAAGGAGTCTGCATGATCAAGTATTTCAATTATCATGATAATATTTTTAATAGTGAATATCTCACCTATATGATTTCTGAACGAAATTGTAGAAGAAAAAGTTGTTCGATGAGCATCAACTAATTCAGTGCATGCATTTTCTCAAGTTCATTTTTATGAAGTGACTCCTCATTGAGGTATAATTACTTCAACTTGAATTCTTTTTTATCACAAAAAGCTTTCATTTCCCACAGAAATGAAGATCAACTTCATTCAGCACATCAGAGCACATCAGAGAATGCTATGAAAAAAACAATGTTTAACCAAAAATTGGAATATGGGCTTCTATATATTTACTGAAACATGTTTTTGAACATAATTAAGATGGCATTCCCATTAATTCCTGCTGTATATGTCTACTTTTCAGTTGGCAACAAACTATTGTGGGATGCCTAACCTAATCCATTCTTTTTTTTCTGATTTTGTTTAACACGCGCACTGGAGGGGGGGGGGGGCGAAATCCGCCCACCCTTCCGGTTTTTCGTAAATAATTGCAGATTTTACCGGTCGATATACGCGATTTTCTGCGCACCTGCTTAGAAGGTGTCTTCCAGCCGGTAGCCGTGGACGGGACTCACAGCTTCGTGGCTGGAAATGTCGGTAAAATGAAAATAGAAAATAGGATAAAATTAAGTCATGGAACCAAAGAAAAAAACAACACGGGCTATGATGCTCCAGGACTACATGATATTATACTACGTATCACCTTAACACGCGCACTGGAGGGGGGGCGAAATCCGCCCACCCCTCCGGTTTTTCACAAATAACTGCAGATTTTACCGGTCGATAAACGCGATTTTCGGTGTACCTGCTTCGAAATGAACGGCGCGTCGTTTAAAGCAAGAAAATTGAAATCGGCCGAAAATTTTCAAGTTAGGGGCCGCTGAAGTCAAAAAAAATTCTAGCGCCAGACCACAAAAATCGGCGCTGATGCGCTTCCCGTATATTCGCAAAAGGGAAGTGTTCTTGGCAACACTAGCGACTTGTTTGATGTATATTGATATGCTATATAGTTTCAAGATCATGTTAGGTTACCGAGGTCAAGTCAGGTCAAGTTCATAACAGGTTAATGGAACCAAACTTGATCAATTGGAATGTTGTCATAAATGCACTACTGTTTGTCATTGCGTTTCCATACTTTATTCATGTACTTCACTCCTTTCTTCACGAAGCCGATTGCTCCGAGCTGCCCGACGGAGCAGTCGGGCGGGCGGCCGGTTTCGGTAACTGGAACAGGTAACTGACCTGATAAAGTGGTGCTATATAGATGACCTGATGTCAAATGTTGGGTCCAGCATCTGCATTGCATCATTAGTAATGTCCAAAACATCATTGATGCCAATTTTGGAGCATTGAAATAAAATCACAGCAATCCATAACGATGACAAGCTAAGCCACGCAATAGCAGAACATTTTGCAAATTTGACCTCATTTGACCTTGAATATATTGACCGAAGGTCATGAAATTTGCACACAATAGAGTTCACTACCCTACCCATCCACCCTGCGAATTTCGTTCCTCTAGCTTCACTGGGAGCCGAGATCTTAGGGGGGAGGGGCGGAATCCGTCCCCCCTCCAGTGCGCGTAATTTTCAGAGGCCCTCCAGGGCGCGTGTTAACCTAGCCTAACCTAACATCTTTGGTAGAAAGGATAGGTAGAGACACAAGCCCTTGACACTCATTGTGTGGTAAGGTTGGTTGAATGACCTTCACTGGTCTTCACATGACACTGGTCACACAGGCAGGCAGACCTGTTGGGTAATGACATGCAAGAAGGGCTGGCTGGCTACTTTTGTCCTGTGGAATACACATCCAGTAATGTCTGGTATTTCAGAATCTAAAATAATGATTTGTTTTCAACATGTTTAAAATTGTTTTTGTTCACCAGAAATGTTCCCAACTACACTGGGATTTCCGTGCAAATTATTGCTATTGATGGTTCCTAGAGCATTTCCTTCACTATGCTTAAGAGTAGTGATCATAGGTGTTGTTTTATGTACCTTTGAGGGGGCAAGTGCCCCCTTGGTTTCCCCAATAATTTCAACTTTTAACATAGGACCCTATGAAGTGTGCTCCCCCCCCCCACCCCACCCACCACCACCACCAATCCATTTCGGCCCACTCACTGACTTCATGTATTATGCCCCCCCCCAAATAATTTTAAGAAATCAACACTCATGGTACATTGATCATGTGTTTTTTTTCCAGCTGGGTATCTTATGCAGGTGACTATTGTGACCCTCAGCAAGTTCTAAATCGCAGAATGAGTACCTTCAGGCTGCAGCAGTATCTCAATGATATCCTGAAAAATGCAGGGTAAGTCTTCAAGAGATATTGAAGAGAGTTTGTTGAATTCTTAGAAACCCATTGAATATTTTAGTATGCCACCATACAGATCATGAAGGTGATAAAGGTTCAGGGCTTAATAAGAGCCACAGGAGCTATCTGGATTAAGTCTATGAAAGAAAGATGCTATAAGAAGAGAAAAAGACTGCGATCCTCTAGTCAATGCCATGCCCTGAGTTCTGGAGAAACCATCAACTCCACAATGTTACCATGCCAATATCTCCAGTATCACATACCCAAAGACTGATACTGAAGCCACTGTGTGGTGAAATTGTGCATGCACATTAACTTGTAGGCGGATGTACATTGTACATTGACTTGTAGGGTGCAGATCTTCATCTTACTTCACTTGTAACACTTGCATGCAATGCAACAGCTCTCAGGGTCTTTGTTGGTACACATGCATAAGTAGATGTTTTGGCCTTTTATCTTGTCAAATCAATGAGAGCTGTAATACAGGGGCAAAACAATGTTCAACTTTTGGTCCAAATGTGTTGAACTGTCCATAGGAACTACCCATTGAACTACCCATACAGAAGCTGAATATTCACACTGTTCATCAATCAAGCCCACTGAGAGGCTTGGTTAGCATGTGCACCATCAGAGAAGGCAGGGAGTGATAACTAGTCCACACATCTTACTTTTTGCAAATTGTGTGCTCAAAGCCAATGATAGATGGTATCTGAACAGCAGTCAACTGGTGCACATACAATCTTTCTTGGCCCCCCATTCTCTCTATCTTTGTGTATTGATATATATAGATATATATATATATATATATATATATATATATATATATATATATATATATATATATATATCTCTCTCTCTCTCTCTCTCTCTCTCTCTCTCTCTCTCTCTATCTCTATCTCTATCTCTATCTCTATCTCTATCTCTATCTCTATCTCTATCTCTATCTCTATCTCTATCTCTATCTCTATCTCTATCTCTATCTCTATCTCTATCTCTATCTCTATCTCTATCTCTATCTCTATCTCTATCTCTATCTCTATCTCTATCTCTATCTCTATCTCTATCTCTATCTCTATCTCTATCTCTATCTCTATCTCTATCTCTATCTCTATCTCTATCTCTATCTCTATCTCTATCTCTATCTCTATCTCTATCTCTATCTCTATCTCTATCTCTATCTCTATCTCTATCTCTATCTCTATCTCTATCTCTATCTCTATCTCTATCTCTATCTATCTATCTATCTATCTATCTATCTATCTATCTATCTATCTATCTATCTATCTATCTATCTATCTATCTCTCTCTCTCTCTCTCTCTCTCTCTCTCTCTCTCTCTCTCTATATATATATATATATATATATATATATATATATATATATATATATATATATATATATATATATATATATATATGTATATATATCCATCTATTTTTATCTATCTGTCTTTCTGTCTCCATCTCTCTACTTGAATCTGGTCTCCAATGCCTACTTGTTTCGCGTATATTCCTGGTTTTCCAGATGAGTCATCAATTTGTCACTAACTGGGCATTTGTCTAGGAATCATTGGTGCTTACTTACCTCCAAGCCTACCTATGGGCGCTGTATAACCAATGCAGTTGATGCGCCCTAAAACCCAAATAACTAACTAACTAACTAACTACCTCCAAGCTTGAACAAGTGCACAATTGGTAGCCGAGGTTGGAGAACTGGTGCCGTACATGTGATTGTGTGTGTGCATTGGCAGCCAGGAACGGATCACCCAGGAGCAGCTGTCGTCCCTGTTGGCAATGGCAGCTGAGAAGCCGGCCGTGTCGCAGACGCAGCTGCAGCGTGCTATGAAACAGCTGTCCCAAAGCAGAGACATCGCACTCATACAGAGGAAATACGACGAGCTCAAGAAGCGAGAGCTGTGAGTGGGTGGTCGAAGTTTGGTGATCCGAAGGGTTTCCTCCCTGGCTCCACCAGCCTCCACTGGCTCAGAGTCTGGGAACATAATTTTTCACCTGCTACTGGCCTCGAAAATAGTCGGTAGAAAATGTCGTCGAACAATCTGATTTACAGCGGTTACAGCGGCATATTAAGCAGCTGACCGTTTACCTATGTTTATAGCTCTGGTAGGCATAGTGTAGATACGCTATACCGTGGAGTCGCCGGTAAGTTGTGGCGTTGCATGTAGATGACTTGGTGTCATTACAGAAGCTAAGCTGTGGCGATGTGGATGGCGTGGCGTCGTATCCTATAGGTAAGCTGTGGCGGTGTGTGGGTGGCGTGGCGTCGTTTCCTATAGGTAAACTGTGGCGGTGTGGGTGACGTGGCGTCGTTTCCTATAGGTAAGCTGTGGCGGTGTGGGTGAGGTGGCGTCGTATCCTATAGGTAAGCTGTGGCGGTGTGTGGGTGGCGTGGAGTCGTTTCCTATAGGTAAGCTGTGGCGGTGTGGGTGATGTAGCGTCGTTTCCTATAGGCAAGCTGCGGCGGTGTGTGGGTGGTGTGGCGTCGTTTCCTATAGGTAAGCTGTGGCGGTGTGTGGGTGGCGTGGGGTCGTATCCTATAGGTAAACTGTGGCGGTGTGGGTGACGTGGCGTCGTTTCCTATAGGTAAGCTGTGGCGGTGTGTGGGTGACGTGGCGTCGTTTCCTATAGGTAAGTTGTGGCGGTGTGGGTGACGTAGCGTCGTTTCCTATAGGTAAGTTGTGGCGGCGTGGGTGACGTGGGGTCGTATCCTATAGGTAAGCTGTGGCGGTGTGGGTGACGAAGCGTCGTTTCCTTTAGATAAGCTCTGGCGGTGTGTGGGTGGTGTGGCGTCGTTTCCTATAGGTAAGCTGTGGCGGTGTGTGGGTGGTGTGGGGTCGTTTCCTATAGGTAAGCTGTGGCGGTGTGTGGGTGGCGTGGGGTCGTTTCCTATAGGTAAGCTGTGGCGGTGTGGGTGATGTAGCGTCGTTTCCTATAGATAAGCTGTGGCGGTGTGTGGGTGGTGTGGCGTCGTTTCCTATAGGTAAGCTGTGGCGGTGTGTGGGTGGCGTGGGGTCGTATCCTATAGGTAAGCTGTGGCGGTGTGGGTGACGTAGCGTCGTTTCATATAGATAAGCTGTGGCGGTGTGTGGGTGATGTGGCGTCGTTTCCTATAGGTAAGCTGTGGCGGTGTGTGGGTGGTGTGGCGTCGTTTCTTATAGGTAAGCTGTGGTGGTGTGGGTGACATGGCGTCGTTCCACGTTCGGCAAGTTATGGCGGTGTGTGGATGAGTGGCGTGGCGACCTGACGGTGAACGGCGTACCTCCAGGTGCGCCAACCTGGACCGTATGATGGTGCTGCTGTGCCGCCGTCCGGCTGCAACCGGCGCCGGGTGCTGCCGGCCGCCGGCCGCACTGCCTGCTGCCGCTGCCGCTGCCACTGCCACTGCGGCGTCACCGCCGGCTGCCGCAGCAGCCGGACCTGTCGTGTCGCCGCCGACGGCCGCCTCTGACGGCCGGCCACGCGCCGCTGCCGATCTGGCAGACGTCACTGAGGTACACCGGCCCCAACTGTCAGCATGTCACAGCAGCATTGGGATTTATGACTGACTGAGTGTGGCAGCTTCTAAGCTTACATCTCGTATTGCAAGTACACTTTCTGCTGGTCAGCCTGACGGCATGGTCAGCCTAACCAGTTAGGTGCCGCCTCTGCGATTGTGACCATCTCCCTCCCATCCGGATTGAGGTCACGTGACTGCTGCATCTGCACATGTCACAGAAGTCCCCAGACATGATACGGACCACTATCATAGATATTGGTGCGTGTACGTCGAGGTGGTCACTTGTACATATTTTGTGTCCGATTGTAGCAGCGGGTGCAGACGCATTTCAGCAAGAAGTAAAAATGGATTCGGCAATTCGCTTCTGCTCTCACGTTTCATTTGCATGCTATATTTGGCTGTAACCGGACAATGTACGTAAAGCAAATGTACGTATGGCAGATGTACGTACGCAAATGTACGTAAGCGCAGATGTACGTATAGCAATTGTATGTAAGTGCAGATGTTCGTATGGCAAATGTACGTTAGCGCAAATGTACGTATGTCAAATGTACGTATGTGCAAATGTACGTGAGCGCAAAAGTATGTATGCACAAATGTACGTAAGTGCAAATGCACGTAAATACAAAAGTACGTAAGCGCATTTGTATTTACGCTTACTAAATACAAATGCGCAAAAGTACATAGTATAAAAATGGGCATAAGTACATTTGCGCTTATGTACTTTTGCGCTTACGCACATTTGCAATTACGTACATCTACGCATACGTACATTTGCGCTTACGTACATTTGCGTATACGTACATTGGCACTTGCATACATTTGCGCTTACATACATTTGCACTGACGTACATTTGCGCTTACGTACTTTTGCGCTGACGTACATTTGCGCTAACGTACATTTGCGGTAACGTACATTTGCGCTAATGTACATTTGCGCTAACGTACATTTGCGCTTTCGTACATTTGCGCTTACGTACATTTGCCATACGTACATTTGCTCTTGCGTACATCTGCCATACGTACATTTGTCATACGTACTTTTGCACTTTTGTGCACCTGGGCTTACGTACCTCTGACACACGTACTTCTGTGCATACGTGCATTTGTTGGTAAATTTGGAGATCAGCGTGACTTGTTTTTACAAAAAAATATTTGTTTTTAATATGATGCTTTTTGACGTGATTAAGACGATGCGACCACTCATTTTCTCCGCAAATGATTACTTTTAAGTCAACGGCGTTCGATACAATTGACGACGTCATAGACATAGGTCTGCGGCTTGTAGCCTCGATGCTTCGAGAAGGAAATTTTGAATCTCGTGGCAGTGGAATTCCTTAAAACAAAAACTAACACTGGCAGACCTTGGAACAATTTGAGCAACTAACCCCGCTGGGAACGGCACCCCGTGTTGTCGGAAAATTATACACTTGCGTATTTGTCCTCAAAAGAAAGCTTAATAATTATCTGAGATACTGGAGCACAATCGGTGCACCACAAGGCTAAGCTTACACTGATATGAGTGGTGCGCATGGCTGCGTATGGTTTGTCTACCGACCACTAAATAAATAAATCATAGAATAAATAAAATAACCTAACCTAACCTAGACTAAGATAATGTAGCATGATATATAAAATATATTATATCATAATATATTCTAACCTAACCTAACGTAACCTAACCGGAAAACCAGAATCATCCCAAACAAACTTTTTCACCATGACGTCATCAAAGCTTGCGGACATTGCCAGGGCAAGGAACTTCCGGTCTTGATCGAATGTTTCGGACGCGTCTGGCTGGAAATATTCGTTGTCGGGAATGAATATGGAATTCAGCCAGAAACATAAGATTTTCGATGTCAATGAGTATTGAATCGAGTGCATGAAGTGTTGAATTTCTTCTTTATCACGTCTGTGACACCAGGTACGGACAATTATACGCGATAGGCTATATTTGTAGAATGAAGATTATGATCGTGCATTTATTTGCCAACTGAAAAGCAATCATTTGCGGAGAAAATTAGTGGTCGCATCGTCATTTTCACGTTATGGTACTCGGTATTTAAATAAATCAAAAGAATCAAAATTTACCTTGATCTCCAATAATACCCATTTGCTTACGTACATTTGCTTACGTGCACCTGCCATACGTACATTTGTCCCTACGTACATTTGTCCTAGAATCATATTTAGCACTAGGCTACTCATTACTGCAATAGTGGAATCGATTTTGACATTGATATTGATTTGGCATTAACATTAACTTTCATGACATATGTGTGAAATCATACAAAGGCGAAAATTGGCGCATTGACCTGTTTCTCATGCAAAATTTAATTTAATCCGTATCCAAAGTCACGATAGATATCGAACTCAGTTGATTATGAGGAAGCTGAAAATGAACTCGACGATCTAAATCAACTTTTCCTTTCCGACAATTCCTTTTACTTGTCAAAGAATGTACCTATGAAAACGATTTCTGCAAACTGCATTAATGGACAACGACAAGTGGAGATAGTTTGTCCTATCGATTGAGTCCGGGCAATAATGATTATAGATGTATCAGCTGGAAATATCGCACTCCTGCAACACTCAGCTCTATCTAGGAAGCGAGTTTTGCATTGCACTAAATGGTACATGTGATGGATCAAGAAACTGCAGCAACGTTTTGAGGTGCTGCCAACAAATTCAGTGCACCCATTCGTACGCAGATAGCTTAGTTCGCTGTTTCGTTGATGCTGAAAACGATAATTCATTATTTAGCTGCAAGTTACAGACGTATTTAGCATAGTGCTTCATTGCTTCATTCATGAGGTATGAATGTTTTCCTACCCACCAAATCAGACTGACTGAAAATGTTGGAAGCTGAACATTTATTATCTACACTAACTGGACTGTTTTTTGAAACATCAATGCATCATGTATGGTGATATCTGAAACTACATTATCACATAGATGGTAAAATAGCCGAACAACATGGTAGAATGTCCCAAATAGGCTGTCACTTCCACTTCCAGATCATCTTTTGGTTTAGAGCAGAAGCTAGCATCCGAAGCGCCAGAGGAGCCAAAGGATGATTCCGAGTCACTGGCACAAGTCAACATTAGTCATGTGCAGGCCAGAATATCGCATGGCACGGCGATTGCCCAGTTGATCAGCTTAGATATGCGGGTCAGAAGTGTCAGCGTCACCGGCTGGAACATTAAAACCATGTCGTGTGCTTGGGTGGAAGCAAACCACATTAAAGCGTTTGCACGTGCCAAAGCGGAGACGCAGCACCGCCCAGCACATACTGACGATAGTGCAGTTGTCCATATGTACCAACTTCCATCCACACAATCCCAGACCCATGATCTGGCACTGCTCCTATGCATCACTATCACATCATATCACGTGAGCATCCAACGGTACAGTTTGCGCACTGTCTAAAAGTTGAAACCTGGTCAAATTGCGCATTGCTTGTTCTCACCACCCAGCTCAATTAACGTCATGTCTGATCGTCGTTGGACGGTCGCGTGGTGAGTGTTTTGTGATTGTGTGACGGATGTATGACGGTTTTTTAACGGATGTATGACGGTTGAGTGACGGATGTATGACGGTTGTATGACCGATGTATGACAGGTTGTGTGACTGGTGTGTGACTGATGTATGACGGTTGTGTGACTGGTGTATGCCGGGTGTGTGACTGGTATATGCCGGGTGTGTGACTGGTGTATGCTGGGTGTGTGACTGGTGTATGACGGTTGTGTGACTGGTGTATGACGGTTGTGTGACTGGTGTATGCCGGGTGTGTGACTGGTGTATGACGGTTGTGTGACTGGTGTATGACGGTTATGTGACCGATGTATGACAGGTTGTGTGACTGGTATATGACGGTTGTGTGACGTGTATGACGGTTGTGTGACTGGTGTATGGCGGTTGTGTGGCCGATGTATGACGGTTGTGTGTCGATTGAGCTGTGTGACGGTTGCATGGCGCTATGTGATGGCGTTCTGTGGCGGCGGTATGATGTCTGTATGACGTTTGTGCCGGCAGCTGAAGGAGGCGTTGCGACGTGAGGCCGGACTGCAGGTGGCGGCCAGCCCGGTGGCCGCCACCTCTCTGTCCGCATGGCTACAGCGACCGGCTGGACCGCGACAGCCGCCGCCGGCGCCGCCGGCGGTGCCCGACTGGCTCTTGGAGCGAGCCTACATGACCCGCGGTCTGGTCGCCGCTGGCCACGACTCTACCCGTCTGGCACCCACGCTCGCGCCACTAGGTACCCATCCAGACCCGTCTGGCGCCAACGATTGCCCCGAGAGATGCCCACCATGACCCCCCGGCACCAGCGCTTGCACCATTAGGTACCCACCCGAGCCGTCTGGCGCCAACGCTTCCCTGAAAGATGCCCACCCCAACGCCTATGGCATCCGCGCTCGCGCCGCCGGCTACCCACCCTGGCTTGTCTGGCGCCCAGGCCCGTACCCATAGATACCCACCCTGATATATTTACACTGTTTTCGCTGAAATAATATGTCCAACTCCACATATGTCTGAAAGTCCAAAAATCGATCGCAAATGAAGGATCTGCGCCTTAGTATCCGTAAAGGTGTGGATGTATTGTGTAGCTAAATACTTGGGCTAAAATGTATGATCAATCAAAGTATAACGATAAATGGACGTCCGGTCCCATCCAGTACACGGCGTGTGCGTACGTTATGGAATGAATTTGGCATTGCATTACAGATGTCACCGATAGCGTGCTCAGACCGTGTATGAGCCACTGGTCATCTGTGATGTGCGTGTTCTCAGGCGACCTGCCTGTGTCGGCGCAGGAGGCGGCCGTCATTGAGGACGTGCTCTTCTGCCTGTCGGCCGTGGATGGCGATTACATCACAATCTCGCAGGGCTCATGCCAGATGGACGAATCTATCGGTACGGACACTATTGGGCAGCACCATCGGTACCGGCACAGGGCATGGCTGGGCGGTCCGCCTACTATCAGGTGGAGGTATATTGAGATCATGTTCCAACTTATTATCAGGTGGAGGTATATCGAGATCATGGTCTCAATCCTGCAAACATTTTATTGGAAAAGAAAGCCGTGATGGCTTAGCTTGATGGTGAGGAAGCTGATCATATGTTGCATACGTTTGTTCATTAACGAGCAGTGTTGGATTTTCACTTCTCGTTCTTGGATTCGGAGTGTATAATCCTTGAGTTCATGCAATTACGGAGTGCATAATATCTGGTAACTATGGGGTGAATACAACTTACTGAGACAAAGGAATAAAAAGTTTTGTTTTTCCATTCAAGAAGCATACATTACAGGTGTATCATCCCACACAGCCTAAGTATGCCTCCTGATGCTTGATCACATAAAAATAGTACTCACTGTGAATGCAAACTTCACATAGCAGTCATCTGTGTTGTGGTGCTGGAAAAGTCATAAATATACTGTCATTGGCAAGAAGTAATGCATTTAATCATGATTGATTGTCCATCAAAGTTTGAATATATTTCAACTTCAGATATGTAGGTATATTGCTAGGATGAAACATATTATTCAAGCTTAAGGTATCCACAAGACACGTCTGACACAGTTTACCTCCATGAAGCAAACAAATTGGTTAGGCTTGGTTACATTATGATAAGTTGGGCTCTACTCTTAGGTTGGACAATTTTTCAAGTTTAATGTTTTTTTTTTAATTTCAAGAATTTGTTTTTAAAAAATGGACCAGGCAAGGTTAGGTTATGTCAGGTTATGTTCCTTAATTTGCTTTTTTTTAATACTGGTTGGAAATTTTCCATTTTTCAAGAGAATTGTTATTTTTGCATGGAAGGTATAAACCACATTTATAAACATGACATTGGAAAAAGGAATTACAAGAACTCAAAATTATCCTAAACTGCAAATTTACAAATAGAAACAAAGTGATGATGAACAAGAATTATGTCTTTCACATCGGGAACCACAAAACCTCAATATCTCTTATGGAAAAATGATTGGTCCTGAACCCTGTGCTGATGAAAAATGTCCATGGCATGGTTGGATTAAAAAAATAATGTATCAAGACTGAAAAAAATTGTTTCCAAAAGGAAGTTTGAATCCATTCATTCCATGCACCACCATAGGCATTATGTTAAATTTGGAAATCATTATGTCACATTGGCAACACCAAAAGTGTACAAATTTCCACCTGTGATTAGCATGCTCCCACTGTTACCCATCGAAAGTCAGCATTAAGAGCAATTAGCCATATTCGCCGCAATAGCATCGGCAGAAAAAAAAACAATTCCTACCAGGGGTATGCCAGATAATAGGAGTCACAGAAGATAATAAAGCAGCACCTACCAATTACTATTCCAACAGCACTTACTCTCTTCCCGAGACGCACACTTGAGGAGAACGAAAACAAAAATAACAGCAATGGCTTCCTCCCCTGCTTCGCACCTTGGCCCTTGCCTTGGCCTTCAAGACGACTATCAAGGCCGGCAGCGACTTGTGTTACATTGTCACAAAAACAATTCAATCGAGACAAGCTGCTCTTTTACCTTTGACAACAAAGATTTCATCCCATTGGCGGAGTTCAAACTACTAAGCCGATCAGCAGCCTCCGTACAGTCAGCTGGAGTTGACGAAAGACCAGTAAGCGGCTCTAAACCACCCCTCATTTCGCAGTGTATAAGAAAATGACGGCTAAATTTCCATTTTCCCGGAGTGGGAGAAATCAATTGTCGGAGTGGCATCAACACTATTATTGCCACCAGTTTGTCTTGTACTGAAACAATGTAGGTCATGAAATGGAAAGACACTGAAATTTCTGGTTATATGGTGGTCCATTTAACTGCAAAATGTAACCAGATTTGAAGAACGTTTTGGAACCATTTAGGTCATTTTCATGCGTAAAATCCATCGGATATCTTTTTTCTTCTATTGCTTGGGACTGGTCCAGGATGCAAAACGATCAGTTTTGTTGATGTCAATTGATGTAGAACATCTCAATCTTCAAGGAAACAAAAAGGAATGCATTACTTATAGCCTTTCTTGGCCGTAGTTTAAAATGCTCCGACCGGAGTGGCAGCTGGAGAGCCTCGAATCCATCGAATCCAAGAAGCGCCGTTCGGGTCTGGCCAGTCTGGGAATGGTGGTTTCCCTTCATTAGGCGAGCCGAGAATAGAGGTTTCCTTCACTTGGCGAGGAATTTTTCTCGTAAGCACCGAGTTGCCCACTCGATGGAAAGAGACGAAAGAGGCTCGTTGTAGGCATCACCAACCTTGGTAGGAACGACCTACGTATATATTATCAATATCTTTGCCATTGAAATTATTGGCTGGGATAAGCCTTGTGAGTTGTGTGATGGGATATAGTCGGATAATTCAAGGACCGGGTAGTGAGACTACTAATTGATCTCGTGTAGTATCGGCCGACGTAGGAACTGAGGCCCAATTGAGGTTTGTTGAAATTGAATTCCTCTTGTTGGTGTAAACTTCAGTATCAAAGCAGAAATATAGCTAGCTAGAATGATGTATGCACAACCAGCTTAATGTTGAGAAGTATGGGCAGCCATAGCAAAATTGTTATTCCTCATATTTTGCAGTGGTGCACATCTGTATCCCTCTGTTGGTGCCCATGCATCCAGTGGCAAACCTAGGACAGGGTTGTTTTATATACTTGGGAGGGGAGGGGGGGGACAAGTGCCCCCTCAATGTTTGCTTTGCTTCCCAAATGACTTCAGCTTTTAACATGGGACTCCCCCCCCCTCCACAACCTATTTCACCCTGCCCATTGCCTTTTCTGTATTTCCCCTTCCCCAATAATTTTAATAAATGAACATCCATGACCTAGGAATAGTATTTTCATAATTGTGTTCTTAATGTGTTGGATTGGGATGGAAGAACCTTTCGGCTTGTTTTGTTTTGTGTTGGAAATAAGCTTTCATTTCTGTAAGACAATATATTTTTTTCAGGAATAAGGGATTGGTCCCCTTCAGTGCACCCATACAGTAACTCAAGCATTGTTGTGCTCTAATGAAATGTTTCAAGAAATTGTGAAGTGCACCCCACCTCCATCCCACAATCAACTCCATTATTTGGATTTTTGGCCCTACAGCCTCCTGAACATTCCTATGCCATGACAAATCATAATGTGTGTCCACAAATATTTTGGGGAAGTGATTGCTTTTGTGCTTTGCAAATTGTGTAGGGACTACTCTAGTTCTCCAGTTCTGTCTAGCCTTGCATTCTTCCGAACACTACTAGTTCCAGCATCTTCCGCAAATGAATAATGTACACATGAAGGCATGGCTGTTTATTAATTCACATGTTTCAGACAATTACATACCACCTGCACCATTTCTGGAACAAATACATTGGTATTAATGTTGTATGCAGGTTGCAGAGTGATCCTTAAGCATCTGCTGTCATCTGTTGCACATGCTAGCAAGCTGGCACTCGTCCAGTCTTGTTTGCATCTAGTTTTCTGTTCCACTTCTGCATTCTCTTGGAATGTTACTGCAGCTCTGATGATCACCTGAAATAACAAATGTGCATTATACTCAATGATGTTGCCAAGTTGCTGTGGCAAGGACATAACATGGCTAGACAAGATGAAGAGCACCAGAACTAGAAGTGGATTTAATTATCAGCCATTGATTATCATATGTTATAGGCCCTTGGAGCATACTGCACCCTCTGCTTCATCACAATCCAATAATACTATTGGATTATGACAGCTAGTTGATATTGCTGTTTTAGCAAAGCTCTTCATGATATATCTCGTAATGTAAGGAGTGGATTTTTTTGGCGGGGTGGGGGGGAGTGTATAATTCTTTGGATGACAAAGGTGCCAAAAAGGACCATATTTCCAACACTGTTAACGAGTTATGTCTGCCTGGCAATGTACTTAAAGCAGGCCGATCATAAGAAGGTGAGAAAATGGACCATCAGTTTTTTTTTCAATATCGCACACGTTTTAGTTCCACTCTGTCGGCGTGCTGTTGCTCTGTTTCAGCGTGTTTGGCGGAGTATTTTGAAGCTGGTTTGTTAGTGAGCATGTTCCGATGGCTCAGCAGGCATCAGATGACTGTGTCGGTGTTCTGTCTGGCGCGCCGTGACGTTCGTCAAGCGTCACGTCACACGACAGTTCGACTCGCTCCTGTGCCACGCCGTTAGCCGGGCCCGGCCGGTGAAGTGGCGTCACCTCACAGATCTATATGTTAAATGTTAGTCTGGATCCAGTATAGGGTGGAAGGACGTAATGTTCCGACACCAAATATCTAGATCCAGTCTTGGCACATTTCACGTTTGAAGAAAGTGTAGCGATGATACAGTTGGCTCCACAGTTTTCATGCGTGGCTTAGTCATTTTAAGAAAGTTTTGGTATCATTTCCTTGGCAGTCTTGGATAAAGTGGAGGCGTCACTAGTTTTGTCATGAATGCCAATTCCCTGGGTGACTACTGGACGCACGCGCGCAGACCCGGCGCTGCAGGAGATGGTGCGCAAGATATCGCCGTTGTTCAGCCACTTCGCGGCGGTGGTGGCGTTTGCCGAGGAGACGTCGTTCGCCGCTGGCCAGGTGGTGCAGGCGCTGGGGGCCGCTCTGCGCAGCCACATCAAAAGCTACCTGGTATGTGCGCCGACCACCAGGCGGTGCCGCTGCACCGCAGCCACGCCACCGTGTGCTCGTGATGGCCGTCAATACGTGTTCTAACATTCCGTCGTATGGAAAACAAGCCAAACATTGTTGATGTGGAAACATCGTTGACATTGCAGTAATCGGCTGGCAGACTACAAAGCAACAGGAAATGTTGCTCCACCCGTTTATTGGAAGCAAGCATTGAGCTATTTTGGCTATGTAATAGCTAACAGACCTGGATGCAAACATTAGGAAAATATTGCAGTGGGTCCCAACAAAGCTGATTTTAAGAATCTGATAAAAGCATTTTAATGCACACCCCACTGTAAGTGTTCTCAGTTTTAATAGGACTAATAATTTATTTCATTGAGTATTTGAATGAACGACCTCTGACTGGGTTTGAGACAACCGCCTGTGGTGCATGACTATCTACTGATCATCCGGTCTGACAATCCACTGATCACCCAACCACCATCGACTGATTATCCACTGATCATCCACCCACCATCCACTGATCATCCGGCCTGACCATCCACTGATCACCCAACCACCATCCACTGATCACCCAACCACCATCCACTGATCACCCAACTACCATCCGGGGACGAGTGGTCTAGGGGCAAGATGCTCGTCTCACAATCGAAAGGTTGTGGGTTCGAGTCTCACCTGTCGCTACTCTTCGCCCGCGACCAATCGGCGTGAGAGATTGGCGACGCTACATGACTCAACGGTCGACGTGTCGTAAAACCAATAACCAACCAACCACCATCCACTGATCATGCGGCCTGACCATCCACTGATCACCCAACCACCATCCACTGATCATCCGGCCTGACCATCCACTGATCATCCGGCCTGACCATCCACTGATCACCCAACCTCCATCCACTGATCATCCAACCACCATCCACTGATCATCTGGCCTGACCATCCACTGATCACCCAACCACCATCCACTGATCACCCAACCACCATCCACTGATCATCTGGCCTGACCATCCACTGATCATCCAACCACCATCCACTGATCACCCAACCACCATCCACTGATCACCCAACCACCATCCACTGATCATCCGGCCGGACCATCCACTGATCACCCAACCACCATCCACTGATCACCCAACCACCATCCACTGATCATCCGACCTGACCATCTATTGATCACCCAACCACCTTCCACTGATCATCCAACCCGACCATCCACTGATCATCTAACCATCATCCACTGATCATCCAACCCGACCATCCACTGATCATCCAACCACCTTCCACTGATCACCCAACCACCATCCACTGATCACCCGACCACCATCCACCGATCACCCAACCACCATCCACTGATCATCCGACCTGATCATCCGCTGATCATCCACCCACCATCCACTGATTACCCAACCACCATCCACTGATCATCCAACCACCATCCACTGATCATCCGACCTGACCATCTATTGATCACCCAACACCCATCCACTGATCATCTGACCCGACCATCTACTGATCATCCAACCACCATCCACTGATCACCCAACCACCATCCACTGATCATCCGGCCTGACCATCTACTGATCATCCAACCACCATACACTGATCATCTGACCTGACCATCCACTGATCATCCATTGATCATCCAACCTGACCATCCACTGATCACCCAACCACCATCCACTGATCATCCAATCACCATCCACTGATCATCCAACCTGACCATCCACTGATCATCCAACCACCATCCACTGATCATGCGGCCTGACCATCCACTGATCATCCGGCCTGATCATCCACTGATCATCTGACCTGTTTATCCACTGATACCTGACCATCCACTGATCATCCGACCTGACCATCCACTGATCACCGTACCTCAGCGATATATTATTCCTGAAATAGGGTGAAATATACCACCTACTGAACATTGAATCGACATCCTTCCAAAAGAAGTATCTACATCGTTCTTCTTGGTGTGTTTGTGAAGTCTTAATGTCTCGTTTCTAGCTGTATCCCGGTTACAAATGTCATACTTTTGCTCACCATGGCGGACCGGGATCGTGATAACAAACATCCGGTACCGCAATTCCGGATGAAGAGATTACCTATGATGTGCTATGCTGTACACTAACAGTGTATAGCCTATGGTGTGCTATGTTGTACAATAACAGTTTATAGCGAAGGTGTTTGTATCGTTTTCGTTAATGTCTGTATCCCCGAACTAGGTACCTTTCAAAACACGCACAACGGGAACAGTCATATGTAGGCAATTGTCTCAAGACTGGGTTTGCACGACTTAGTAAAATTGTATCTAAAATTACGTCCATGGCGATTTCGACCTCCTGCTGTACTCGTTGTAACATCTTACCTAACGACAAACCATTATTTTAACAATGTCCTATGGGCGGTAAATGACCAATGCAGTCGATGCGCCCTAAAGCCCCAATAACTAACTGGCAATGCCCTACTTGACTATCCACTGATCACCCAACCTGACCATCCACTGATCATCCGACCTGACTATCCACTGACCACCCTACCTGCTTATCCACTGATCATCCGACCTGACCATCCACTGATCATCTGACCTGACTACCCATTGATCACCCTACCTGATCATCCACTAATTACCATACCTGACTATCCACTGGTAACCCAACCACTATCCACTGATCACCTGACCTGACCATCCACTGATCATCCGACCTGACTATCCACTGATCACCCTACCTTACCAACCACTGATCATCCGACCTGACTATCCACTGATCACCCTACCTTACCATCCACTGATCATACGACCTGACCATCCACTGACCATCCGACCTGGCCATCATTTGGTGCATCACATGCCTCCATACTGTCAGATGACAAATGACGTCGATATGCCCTCAAGCTCAAATAACTACTGACACTATGAGAAATACAATAGTTAACCTCACTACGCAAAAAGAAATGTTCACGTCATTGGACAAGATGGCCCCAACACCACTGCATGGAACATCATTCCAACGGCAATAGCACAAAACGAAACCACCAAATTTACTACATGAAGCTCGTCAGCGACAGTACACAGGGCAATCTGAACACCACAGCACAAAGCACAACGCTAATTCCACTTCGCGAAACATAATTCACAGTCATTTGATAAAACAACGCCTACCCGCTACACAATGCACAACTCCTACACTTTTCCCGGGCCAGAGGAAGGTGGACATCTGCTCCCTATGATGCTGCATAGCTAATATGTTGTCTGTTGTCTGTTTGGTGATGTGATTTCTCTGTTTGACGCTATTGCTTGTGACACTGCTTTGGAGTGAGCTTCAGATCCTGTCATATCAGGTGTATGCAATCGTTAAGTAACCGTTTCGCCGCAGGGCAGACGGTGAGCCGCCGAAAGCGATTGGGTGCAACAATTAAACAATTAGGAATATTGATGGCGAGGAATGATTGAGCAAGTCTTGCCACAATTGTTCACGTCATTGCACAAAATGACCCCAACACCACTGCACGGAACATCTGTTCCATCACATCACATGCCCTTTCCAGCGTTCTATAGAGCGCTGGAAAAGTGACAAGCAGCAGACACTAAAGCTACCCAAAATGTTCGAAATGTGTAGCAGTAGCAAGTAGATGCACATGGCAGCCATGACAAATTCTACACTACCAAAGCGGTCTTTGTGTTGTTAAAGATTTGAGCATTATTTTGTATTGCAAAAGTCTTAGAATTTGTTAAAAGACAAAATGTGTTTTGTTGATTTGTCAAGCATTATTTGCCTTGTCAATTTATGATATGTTCTAGATACTCATTTCTATAATTCAGCCTAAATGTATGTATGTTTGTATATGTGTGTGTGTGTGTGTATGTATGTATGTATGCATGCATGTGTATATATGTATGTATGTAAATATGTATGTATGTATGTATGTATGTATGTATGTATGTATGTATGTATGTATGTATGTATGTATGTATGTATATATATATATATATATATATATATATATATATATATATATATATATATATATATATATATATTGTATAATATATGTATTAGGGTGATCCTTAGCTACAGGGGTGAATTTTTATCTCTCATTTTTCCACTTCCCACCCTGCAAATGTGTTCCTTTGTGGTTCAAATGGATGTGTGTAAAATATTTTATGGATCAATCAATATTTAGGGGTTGCACAACAACTTCGAAGCTCCATGCCAATAGGCAATTTAGGCATGATCTTATGACACAGGCTACTGGTCATTTTGAAGGGTTTGGGCCATTGTGGCCATACAATAAATGCTGGCATTCGGATCCCCTCCCAATGGGAGTATTAGCTACTCATAGGATTTGGTGCCAGATTGGTGGCTGGGGGGTATCAGGGACGCTACTCCACTCAATGTTGTCCGATCAGCGTATATTTTTGGCTATTCGGAAGCTGTTGACGATGTACTGTGACAACTTGGAGGAGGTACTGGAGTTGGGCCTCGTCCCAGGTGGGTAGTCTGTTGTACCCTTGAATGAGTGCCACACGACGCTCTGCATTGTCGTTGGTGTCTTTGGTTCCTTGGACAATATTGTATGCCTTCAGGAAGGCTTGTCGTGAGTTCCAGGACTCTGGAGGTGCAGACAGATATCCCATCAGGAGATTCATCTTCTCGAAGAAGGCCAGCGTTCCTTTCGTCACACAATTTTCCAAACTGTGTCCCTGGATAGCTTCAGCTGTGACTGCCACTCGTTTGGGAGGACCTTCAGTTCAAGGTTGCTCGTTTAGAGCATTTGCCATCAACCTCCTGGTGGTAGATGCCACAACGGATCAACACAGCTGAGGGCCACTAGCTCTTCGAAAGATGCCATTGGTGGGAACGACATTTTGCCACAGTGGCTTTAGAAATTGCTTCATCAATAATATCATAGGCATGGACGGCTTTGAGAAGGTCCAATTCATTTCAAAGAGCAGATTCGGGAGCAGATCCGGGAAGGGAAGATCCAGTACTTTGCATACACAGTAGCAATGAAGATGGACTTGCTACGCAATCCCTGCTCATCTCTTGGAGTCAGCTTGAATTGTCCACGGAACATCCACACTTGCATTGAATAAACTACCCTTGACATCCAGCGGGCATGATGCATGGACCCAGAACGATTGTAGTGGACTCCTGGGTGGAGTTCCTCCACCCAGGAGGAGCGAACCACATCGCTGTCGTCAATGCAACCGCCCGGTTAACCGGCTTGGACACCACGGACTATCCTGCTTCAAGAGCGTTGGCCGTCTCCCACGTCACACACACCTGAATGACTTAGTGAAACGAGGCCTCTCAAGTGCGGGAATCCCTGCCATCCTGGAGCCGGTGGGTCTCGACCGGGGCGACGGCAAGCGGCCAGATGGGCTTACGCTGTTCCCATACAGTGGAGGAAGGTGTCTGACATGGGACGTTACTTGTGTAGACACCTTCGCCGATACCGTACTGGTGCAATCGGCGCTAGAGCCCGGGTCTGCGGCTCGTGCGGCAGAAGCTCGCAAACGCCGCCACTATGCCGACCTCTGCTCGCGGTACAGGTTCGAGCTCTTAGCCGTTGAGACAACCGGCGTTCTAGGACCCGCGTCTCAGAATTTCTGCGGGAGCTCGGGCGTCACATAACGGCCCGCACCGGCGAACGCCGCGAGACAGCGTGGCTGCGGCAACGCATTTCCGCCGCAATCGCGCGGGGCAACGCGGCTTCTGTGCTCGCCACAGCCAGGCCCACAGACAGATCTTCGGCTGGCCGCATAGTTGCACCAATTTCGAGAACTGGCTCAGACTCCCGTAAAGCTGTGGTTGAAACGTTTGCCGCGTGTCGCAGCGACAGTCTGATTGACGACGACGGCGGCGGCGGCGACGGGGACAGAGGTGGTGACAGCGCCAGAGGTGATGGCAGCGGCAGCCGTGGCGGCGGTAGAGGCGGTGACAGCGGCAGCGGCGGCGGTAACGGCCGCAGAGGTGATGGCAGCGGCAGCAGCGATGGCAGCCGTGGCGGCGGTGGTAGCGGCGGCGACGGAGACGGGAGCGGAGGCAGAGGAGTGGCTATGGCGGCAGCAGTGACGGTGACAGTGACTTCGACAGCGGTGGCTACGACAGTGGCAGCGGCGGTGGTGGTGGCGGCAGCAGTGGTAGCGTCAACCAGCTGCGCGGCCTCATCGAGCTAAGGAACATAGGCAACGCATGCTTTATGAACTCTGTGCCCCAGTGCCAGAGCAACACGCGTGTGCTGCACGACTCCTTCCTGTGCGACCAGTACACGTCCGACATCAACATCACAACATCGGCCATGAAGGGAGCACTCGTGAAGTCGTTCGCAACACTCATGCGCGACCTGTGCGGCCTCCGACAAGTTGAACCGGGTGGTCAGCATGACGCCCTCGAAGTCGCAGGACGGTGACGAGGCGACTTGGCGTGGCATCGATCTGCTCTGCGACCGGCTCCTGCTGTGGCCTTGCTGCACGCAGCTGGCCACGTGGTTCTGCTGCCTGATGAGGAAGCTGGCCTCTCGGAGACACACCGACGACCTCGACCAGCTCGTGATCGACCGCGTTGATAAGCTGTTCAGGGCGCTTTCTCTGCCGGCCGTTCGCCGCTTTGTCTTCCAGTGGTTACCCTGATGCTGCTGGTTCCCAAAACTCACCTGGAGTCTTCCATAAGGTGCGCCCCACCTGCCGTCGCTGCTGGACCAGCTGAGACAGGAGGCCAGCCCGCACGGCGACGATTGCGCACAGCTGGCCGACGTGGCCTACACACTGATGAGGCTCCACCCGACACTGACCGCACACCATCCGACGCCGGCGCTCTCGCCACAGAGCCGTACCCGACCGTCCCAGGCCGCATGGTCTCACCCGTCCGGTCCCAGTCCGGGTCCTGACCCCGGCCCCGACATCGACCTCGGCTGTGACGTGAGCCACACCGCCATGTCGTCGCCACCACCGCCGAGGCGAGGTCTCAAAAACCTCGGCAACACGTGCTATATCAACGTTGTGCTGCAGGCGCTCTTCCACTCAGAACAGTTCCGCTACGGAGTGATGACGTCACGGCCAAGTCCGTGCCAGCACCACCTGGCGGCACTGCAGCGGGTGTTCGCGTTCCTGGCCTTCTCGGAGCGGCCCGCCTTCTCACCGTCGGCCTTCACACGCACCGCACTGCCGCCCTGGCTGGAGGCGGGCCGCCAGCAAGACTGCTCGGAGCTGCTCAGGTACCTTTTGGACGCGCTTCACGAAGAGATGTCCGTGGCTCCACCTGGCGTTGGTCAACCACAGCCGCATACGTCCTCCAAGGCTTCGCAGTCACCGCGGCCTCAACTGGCGCCGTCGCTGGCGGACGGTGGTCAGCAGACACGACCTCCGTTTGCCCTACTTGCCGCAACTCGGGACGACAGTGCACTAACGCGCCCGTCCGCCGGCCTCAAATGTCGGCCTCGATGGCCGAGCGGCGGCGCAGCCCGTGTGACGCTCGGCTCGCCGGACAGTGCGGCGCTCTCCAAGCCAACCTCAGCGGGGGTCGTACTTCCCAGGAACCACCACCGTCCCGCCGTGGTGGTGATGTCCTGTCCGGCGACTCTCGACAGCCGACGGTCGGCGGCGGTCGTGCCACTGTCCCGCCGCCGCTACCAGCTCCGACTCTGGTGCAGCGTCTGTTGGCCGGCAGTGCCGAGACGACCTGCACGTGCTGCACGTGCGGCTCTGTGTCGCGCCACCTGGACAGCATCACCGACCTGCACTTGGCCGTGCCGGACTCTCTGCCGTCTCAACCTCGTGCCGACCTCCAGGTGTCTGATCTGCTAGGGCAGTATCTGGCAGCCGAGCGGCTGTCCGGCGAGAACCAATACCACTGTCAGCGGTGCTCTGAACTGCGCGACGCCGACCGACAGCTGCAAATGCTACAGCCGCCGCACTACTTAGTCATCTCGCTGGTGCGCTTCCTGTTCGAGCGTGGCACGGGCGTGCGCCGCAAGGTGCTGACACCCGTGGCGCTGACGGAGCAGCTGTGGGTGCCGGTGCGCGGCCGGCCGGCCGGCCGTCCAGTTCCGGCTGTATGCACTGGTGGTGCACCGCGGCGGCTCGCTGGACGCCGGCCACTACTACTGCGTGGCGAGGTCATCCGACGCCACCGGCCCGGACGCCGCGCCGTCCGTCTGGTGCCGCCTCGACGACAACTACGTGACACCGCTGTCGGTCGGTCACCTGGACGCCTGGGGTGGCCGCGGCGGCGCCGGCACGCCAACCGACGCGCCCTACATGCTCTTCTACCGGCGGTGCGACGGCGACGCGGCGAGTCCGCCACAGTTGCGGCACGAGCAGCTGCCGGCGTCGCTGTGGCTCGAGGTACAGAGCGACAACGGCGCGTACCGGCGCGGTAGCCGACCGGCGACCGGTGCCGGCTGGACGGTCGGTGGGCCCCGTGACGGCGACGACCCGCCGCCCCAGTCGACTGGCTGCGGCGGCGGTCAGAACGCTCCTGCGCCGAACTTCGCGTGCTGACGCGGCAGGATCGCTGCTGGGCGCGACCGCTCGCCGATTGTAATACATGGGCTGTTGTTCATATTGTTATACATCCCCATTGCAGCCATTAGACCTCATTAACATTAAGCATGCTCGATAATTATTGTGTGTATGTACATATGTGTGTGTGTCTGTGTTGTGTACCCAACGAATAGCACTAACCAGTTTCAATAAGTAACTGAAATAAGTTCCTCCAAGGAAAATCAATGAGAGCTCCAGGAATTATCGGTAGTCGTCCCTCAGATCATGTCGCTCTGCCAAAGCCTTTTCAACCCAAGCAATCGATTCGGCTTAAGTCTCGTGGATGACTACTGCGACCTCCTCATTGTCAGCACCAGTTTCAAACACGTTCTGGGTGACAAACTCCCATTTGGCCTGGAAGCATTTGAAAAGAAGCATCTCTGGGCCGTTGGAGTTGATCGCCGACTTTTGCCCTTCTTCAGTTGCTGGTACTCAAAATACAGTTTCTCTACCCTAGCAAAGGGATGGTGTTTTCGAACCGTGGGGATGCGGACTCTTACCCAAAACTTTGCCACCCGACCCACTACGGCAGGAGCACTACTACGAATAGTGAATTTCTCCTCCTGATGGTAGTGAACAGTTGCCATTTGATGGTAGTGAATAGTTGCCAAAAATCCAGTTGCCGAGGACTTCGCCATTTGATGGCAGCTTGGATCCTTTCATATCTTCTTTGGTGCTGACCAGGTAAATGTTATGCCTACTTTGACTAGCCTTGTCAGGTGTCACTTATATTCTTATTCAATATACAGACACTGCTAACTGTATCAGTAATGGTCACTTTACACTTTGAAAATACTATTATACTGTCAAAGACTTGTAAAATATAGCAATTAGTGAAACTTCAAGGCCACTGCGCAACCTTTAAATATTGTTTCTAATTTTTGATATTTTTCCCTAGGGTTTTGGACACAAAGGAACACATCTGGGGTGGTAGCATAATATTTAAAAAATAAATGTTTAAGGACCACCCTAATATATATATATATATATTGTAATATCTCGCACCGGTTTTCCATCAGCCAGCAAAAGTTGTTTGCTTTTCCCATGACTAATGTACTTGAGACAATTGCAACGCCGTTGTGTCAGACTTTATGTTTGTCAATAAACCTACCGGTACACCTTTGATGTACCTGCCCAGCTTAACAATGTGTTGGCATAATGGAGGTAAAAACCAACCTCATCTTCATCTCATCTTCAAATCTTTAAGCATACATCTGAACAAAGATGTTTGAAGTACCTGATTGAACAATGTAGATCACTGATTTCAAATGTGTCTGCGAACGGCGAAGCGTACGCATGTACACATGCAAGCATGTACATACAAGTATGTACATGCACAGCATGCATCAGGATTTTTGTATGCATTTCATTATTACAGTTCCCTAGATTAAGAAGGTTAAGATCAGGCAACATACATAAACAATTTGGGAAGTGTTAGCACCAGTTGTAGATTGGTTGTTTTTTTTTCGGAGCGGTAATCGTCGAAATTTAATGATTTGAAACACCTACTATTAACCTCCAAGCTTTCCCGGTAAGCTGGGGGTTTTCTACAGCTTGAAGCCGAAATTGAAGCAATTTTTGATTAATTTTGTTTATGATAGGATTTCATTTGTTATGGAATGCATCATGCTTGTTTCCAATGCCCACCTGGAAACAACATTTATTTCGCATGACTTGGGTAATTTGGCACAGCAATTGGTCAAGTAATCACATAGTTTGCTATCGATAACTTTCAGGCCTGACTGTATACAATTCGAAACACTGGTTGGGCGCTAGATAGCCATTAGCATTTCATGCGCCCTTAAGCCCAAATCGTCAATCAATCAATCAATCGAAACACTGAGGACTGTCCTGTAATTTCACCGTTCTTCTCACCGGCATTTATTTATGCCGGAGGTATCACCATATTCATCAAGCTATCAAGTTACAAGGTTATGGGGCGAAATTAATAAAAAGCCTCGGGGGCCATCTGGGTTAAGCCTTTAAGAGAAAGATAGTATAACATCAGGGTAGAAGATAATGAGACACCATAATCAACTAACCTAACCAAATTATAGCGAAACTATCTCTACTCCAAGGCCTATCGAGTCAGGTTGAACCAAGGCCGTATACAGATTAGTTGATGGCCGTATACGGGTTGGACAATAGCGTCAGTTGCTGGGGTGTCGTTTAGCTACAAATATGACGCGTGTGATGATTTGATCGATGTTAGCTTTTCATCTGTGCGCGCACCAATTGAACCAATTACAGTGAAGCATTTTTGTGACAATAGCCGAATAGTTCTCGCCAAAGGGCGTTCAAAATCCATCAATCAATCGGCGAGTTTGCTTCAGGCACATTCACCGGTTGAAAATGATATAGGGCGCCACGCCGGCGAAGCTCCCGTGGGAAGAATTTGATATGTGAATATAAATACAGCTGTGTTGTATAGAGTTGCGTTTCACGAAAGCTATTCTTTCTAGTCACAACAATCCTGCACTGAATTGGTGAACTTGGCGCGCGCACATATAAACAAACTGATATCGATCACAATCGCCACACGCGTCATATATGCAGCTAAACGACACCCCAGCAGCTGATTGCTATTGCCCATGGCTGTATCTACCCCAGCATATCTGGCCCCGTTCATCCGGTCTCCATCGATCTCACGCAATACACCATCTGCGTGATAGTAGCACACGCATGCGTCTGCGTGACAGCCGCGTGAATCAACTGCATCAATCCCACTTCAACCCAGCTTTCCATCTACCCACTGTACATCTTATAGTTCAAAAATATGTTTATTGGATTTATAGAATTTGTTCACCCCACTTTTAAGCACATTAAATGAGGAATTCTCCACCGCATCTCGAGGCAGCCCATTCCATTGGTCAACCACCGCTTGACTGAAAACCTATTGGTGTTTAGCTGTCCTATACCGTGACTTATAAAACCAGAATTAATACCCCTATGTGATACCCTAAATAGAAGAGTATCATTTATATCGACATTATCTAATCCTTTGTAATTGTAAGCATCTCAGTCACATCACCCCTTAATCTCTTATACGTGGGTGAGTCTATATCAGAACCTATAATGCCCAAAACCCATAATGCTTCAGAACCTATAATACTAAAAGCGCATAATGCTTCAGAGCCTCTAAATCGTCGCATTGGGGGAGTTTTCAATGCCTATAATACTCGAAACCTATACTATCTCAAACCATATAATGCTTGGAACATATAGTTGTTCAGAATATATAATATCCAAATCCTATAATGCTTCAAAGCCTGTAATACTACGTTCTGTGAGAACTCTGAAAATATATAATGCTCAAAACCTATAATGTTTCGAAACCTATAATGCTAAATTCCTATAATGCTTCGTTTCAACTAATATTCAGAAAGTATAACTCTCGGAGCATCTAATGCTCAAAGCCTATAATGCACGGAATATATGATGCTCAGAGCCTATGATGCTCAAAATATATAATATTAGCTGACGACTGCATACCATTATCGCCCTTATCGGTTTACTCTACATCGCCACCGTACTCCAATTCTCGCTCCTGGTACAGGGTCTGATACAAGTGCTTCGAGACGGAAATCGGTGGAAGGTGGGGCCAATGAGCAGTACGAATTTCAGAGGAATGTGGCGGCTTCGATATCCCGTATGTTTCCAGGGCGGCGCTAATATCAGCATGTTCCTCCCGCAGTTCCTCATTCCTAGCTAGTGTGTGGTGGTGTGGAGCTGCTCGCTGCGCGCTGCGGAATTTAAAGCTATCGTAATGCCCTGGAAATATTGCCGAGGCCCCAGAATCGCACCGAGGCTCCTGAAAATCACCCATTCCCAAAAAATTGTTCCGGAGCACCTGAAAATGACGCTGGGGCCTCAAAGAGCCGGGCCGGAGCCCGCGAAAATTGCGCTGGAGGCCCAAAAGGTCGACCGGGACCCCTGAAAATCACGCTGTGGGCCCCAAAGGGTCGGACAGGGGCCTCTAGAAATCACGCTGTGGGCCCCAAACGATCGGGCCGGGCCCCTGAAAATCACGCTGGGAACCCAAAAAGTATCGCTGGGGCCTCTGAAATTGACACTGGGGCCATACAAAATCTGACCGGGGCCCCTGAAAATCACGCTGTGGTCAAAAAGTTCGCGTCTGGGTCCCTGAAAATCACACTGGGAACCTAAAATAGTCTTGCCGGGGTCCTTGAAAATTACGATGGGGGCCCAGAAGGTCGGAACGGGGCCTCTGAAATTCACGCTGAGCCTGGAGATCCCTAAAAGTCGTGCCCGGGCCGGTGCAAATCACGCTATGGGCTCGACACGTGCCGCCGGGTCCCCCCCCCCGAAAAAACGAAGCCGGGCAACTAAAAACGAACCTTACATGAACAATCACTCTGGTGCCTCAACAGTCGCACCAAAGGCCACCAAAACGTGTTTGGCCCCTAAAAACGTGTCGAGGCCGCCAAAACTCGCGCTAGGGATCCCAACAAATGACGCCGGGCCCAAAAAAACGCACCGGGACCCAGAAAAAGTCGCGTTGTAGCCCTTCAAAATCACACTGGAGGCCAAAACGTCGCGCCGGGCCCCAAAAGCCGCAGCTGCCCTCCCCCTACCCCACCAAAATCAATTCTTACCCAGAATATCAATGCGGGCTCAAAAATCGCGTGAAAGATCCTAAAAAAGCGTCGTGCCCGAAAAAGAAATGTGTCTGGGCACTGAAA